>VZTT01068701.1:0-16349 GCA_013400855.1 Buphagus erythrorhynchus
TTTTTTTGTCACTCTTGATACAAAGGCAACAGATCAAGGTAGAAGACCAGCCCAGTTTTACCATGATGGCCAAATCTACAGGCACTGCACATCAGCAGAACAGGGTCTTCTCAGAAACAACAATATTTGCAAACAGAGAAATATTTTCAGCAAAAGGAAAGGAGCTGAGACAAGTTTGACCAGGACTCCAAGCGTGACTTGGTCAAGGATTGTGGATATGCATGTCCAGAGCAGGAAGGAGAGGACAGATGGAGATTTGTGAGGTAGTGAGCTTTGTTGTTCCCTGAAAGATTTTTCCAAGATTTTCTGCCCAAGTCCACCACATTGACAGAGTACAAGTGAGATCCAGCCTCACCAAACAGCAAAGGACCTTGACTTTCCCTGTTAAATCCTGCACTACTCCAGTGAACAGTTCATTTCTCACGCAGAAGGAGGTTTAAAATATCCCTATAACTCCTGGTGTGCTTCAGGCATTGTCTGAGCATCCTTTTCCATACAGGTTGTGGAGGAAGGTGGTCACTGCTCACACCAGTCCTGTGGAGGAGGCAAGTTGGGGTTTTTTTCTGAGTCAAACTTATGGTCCAGAGACTGTCTGGATTTGGGGGAATGACACAAACATCAGTGTGCTCCAGGGGAAAGAGGTGAATGCTGCAAAGAGTCAGGGAATTCCTCTGCTTCTATCACCAACCTCATGGGGTGGAAGAAGACACTGACCACAATTTGTCTTGTAATTTCTGCTTTGGGAAGTCATGTCAGGGTAGCACTGTATTAAAACCACCTCAAAGACCTTCCCAGAGGCTTCATTACAACCTTAGGAAGAGTCTTGGTTTAGTTCCCTGGGGGATGAGGCTTCTGTTACTCTGTCTGTGCACATCTCAGACCTGTCTTTTCCAAAAACTTCCAAAATCCTTGAGCAATTTTGACCATTTGACTGCCAGTCCACAAAGACATGAGGTTGCCACCAGCTCGTGAATGCAGGTGGGCAGGGAGAGGAGGGAGGCACAAGAAGCACCAGAAGCCCAGAGGCACCAGCAAAGAGCAGAGAAAGCTCCTGGGTGAGACACAAGTGCTCTGGGGATGTTCCAGTCAGAGCTGGTACCCCAGGAGAGGTGTGATACTCTCTCCACAAGGTAACAAGCCATGGGATGACTACAGGAGACCTGAATAAACATCTTCCTCGCTAAAGAAGAGAGAACCTGGCTGGCTGCTCATGATGGTTTGGGTCTGAGTCCTTCAGACTGGCCCCACAGGCTGATGCAGGAGCTCTGCCCTCCTCCCTGCACAGGCTGGTGGACAAGTGATTCATGTCACGAGAGGGGAAATGCAAGAGCAGAGCAGGAATGAATCACCCTCCGCCGCAGGTCATTTAATTCATTCTCCCTCCCGGAGGCAAGTGCTTTTGCACACTAATTAGATAGTTCATCCTAATGGCAGCTACATGATCTTTTTCCTTCCTTCTTTACAACTTTCAGCAAAATGGCATAAAAGCTGATGGATGTTTAAAAGGAAAAGAAGCAGCGCTACCCTGGAACAAGCCCCATGTGCCATATGGCTGAGACAGGACAGTTGCAAAATCCCACAACGTGCTTGGTACTTGGGTTGTCTACATTGTAGTGCTCTCTCTGCTCACTGCCTCCTCTGCCCTAGTTCCCATACTTTGGGGCATAATTATAGAAAAACAGAAACTGAAGCTGGTTTAAAAAAGATGGTCTTTTTCCATGGGGAAAAAAAAATACAAAACACTCTGAACAGAATAACTAAAAAAAAAAAAAAAAAAATCTTGGCAATGTGTTAATCTCTCTTTCTCTCTTTTTTTTTTTTTTTTGAGTATTGGAAAAGAGAAACTATTCTATCTTCCTCCCCCTCCCTGCCCACCTGTTTTTGGGAGAAAGTAAGGAGGAAACAGAATGGGAAAACCCTATGTTTTTAAGCTTGTTGTTTTCAAAAGTATTAAAACATTTCTACCAAAGCTGACATTTTCTAAGGAAATTCTCATTTTACCTGAGAGCCCCCTTTGAATTCAGGAAAGTACAACTGCTTGTCAGAACAAAAAGAAGAAGAAGATAAAAAAGCCTATTTTTTAACTTTGCTCCCCAAAGCTATTGCAAGGTGGTACTGAAAACACAGACACTTCTGGGTGAGGAGCCTTAGAATGCAGATTGTGCAGCCTGGGAGGTGAGGAGTATTTCCCCTGTGGATAAGATCTGCTGAAACTTTACCACCATGGTGAGACTTCTGTATGGGGCCTGGCAAGGCTTAGTCTTTATGATTTCAACCACATTTTGTTAAATTAAGCATAGGATTTGGGGCAGAGTCAGGGTCCTCATGACTGCTTGAACCTCAGCCTGGGAGGTTGCAGCGCCAGCAGGGTCCATCCAGAAGCTCACAGAGGATGCAGAGGCTGCAGGACCTCACTTCTGCTGAAAGACACCAAGAAATGCCCAGGTGTAGCTCTGGTGGGGGGAAGGCAGGTATGGCCCCACAGATACGAAAAACACCTTTATTTCCCCAAATAAAGGGTGTCTGAACAGCATTGTATGATCCACACAAGGTTCTGAGACCCCTTCAAGGAAGGTTTAAGGCTGCAGAAAAGATCAGTCACTTCAGACTTGGTTCTGTTCACTGCTGGGTGCCAAGAAAAGCCATGGGCTGCAGTGCCTGGCTCTTTCTCTGTCATCTCCACCCTTCCCTTCCCAGCAGAAGACTGGGGATTCTTGCTGGTACCAGCCCTCATGCAGGAAATCTCAGACCACCCCTGGGCTACAAGTGATGAATTTATTGTGGGATAAATAGAGGAATGCAGGGAACTGGAGGCCAAATCTCTCACGCATGAGCCATGTCCTTGGAGAAGAGAACACAGTTTTCCCCACACCTTCAGCTGGGAAACCCTAAGTCCACCACCACCAAACCCTACTGCTTGGTGGCCATGTCCCCTCCATCCAGGTGTGGACTAGGAGGACCAGAGCCTTGCAGTGAAAACAAGGCTTCCCCCAGGAGCTCCCACACTTGGAAGCACAGTCTCAGTGCCAGTGCCCTCATCTATCTGCCTGGAGTCCTGCCCTGCCTTTGATAGATGATTTTCATTAACATTTCCCTGCTGAGGCTCCCGCCGCAGCCGCTGTGCCAGTGACACAGCGTGAGAACTCGCAGAGGGCTGGATGACAAGTGATGAAATGTCGCTGCTCAGGCCAGAGAAAAGCTTTTCTGGGACTGCCCAGTGCTGTCCTGTGCGTGCTTGGGTGGGACTAATCCCAGCCTGTGCACAGAGCAGTCTCTGGTGGCAGAGGGAGGGGTCGTTCTGCTCCAGCTCCGGCTGTGTCCTGCCTCAATCCTGCCTTGCCTCAATCCTGCCCTGCTTCCTCTGATGCCTCTTCTTCACCATGGGGATTGTCTGGAAGTCCCCTGGGGATGATTAATGCCCTGCTGCCTGTACATGCCCTGCATTTCTAATGTCCTTCTGTCCTCCACAGGCAGAGGATGTGCTGCTGCCTCTGGGTCACTTGGGGGGATTGTTGCTCCCTGAGGAATGAAGGGTTTTACAGCGTTTGATTTGGTTTATTCTCGGTTTTTGTATCACCAATTCATCCCATTCCAATGAGAACAATCAGCCACTGGAATAATCTCCCCAGGGAAGAGTTGGATTCCCCAGTGTTGGACACATTTAAGATTCAGCTGGACCATCTTTTGCCAAGAAAGGTTGAACCAAGTCATCCTTTAAGTCCCTTCCAAAGTGGTATTCTGTGATTCTATAAAATTATCCTCTTGGGAATAAAGGAGTAGGTAAAACACTGCATTAAAATCTATTTCTTATTTTTTTCCTTTTTTTTTTCTCAAGGGAGTGCCAAGGAAAGCTTATACTTATACATAAAAACTTTTCAGCTGAGACATTTGGAAGTCAAAAGAACCTTACCAAGAAGGTGCAGAGAATGTGTTTAGGAAATGTCAGAGGTCACAAAAGCCACCTGAGCCACACCAAGCCACACAGGAGGCATAAAGGAAACGCAGCAGCAAAACCCCAGCGTGTTTTACAGCATCCTCTTCAATGGCTTAGCAGACACGTCTGACATTTCACACCTGGAGGAAAAAGCCTTTCAGTGGGATTACAGCTCCTAAAAAGCTGATAATCACACACCCCCCAGGCTTTGATGCAGACCTTCCCCAGCCTCTCAGGGGACAGGCTCCCTAAAGAGCCATCTCTCCCCTGATGAGCATCTTGCAGGTGTCACCAACACTACCGTGCACACACTGCTGGCTCCCTAAGCATGAGCTCCAGAAATCCCAGCACAAAGGCAGGGTTCCATAGGTTGAAGGAAATCCATTTGGGAATGTGCACCTGGACATGAGTTGTGCTGATCACAGGAGTGACCCGTGCTCCATCCATGGCAAACACTCCCAGCTGACAGCCTCAGCACCTCCCCCACAGAGAGCCATCCCAAAACTTAAAAGGCTAAAGCTCTTCCCTGGGACGTTTTTTCCTGAAACTTCCAAAAATGAGCATCAGTTCATATAACACCCAGGTATTTTTCCGTTTCTCTACTACTGCAGTGTCTTGGCAGCATAGCAAAGAGCCCCTGAACCCCCCTGGAAAAGCAAAAGGAGAGAAATGGGAGTTGAAAAAGGGCTGGTGGTAGGGTAGAAGGGTCTGACATTTTTCCCTGATCCAGAAAAGTCTGATTCCCTCTGACCTTGTTAGGAGGCTGGAAGGTGCTGTTTGGTCAGAGCTGTCAGCCAGCAGTGCTGGCAGGAGATGGATGAGCTGTGGTGTGGCTCTGCAGAAGGTGCTGGGGAGAGAGGCTGCTCTGAGGAGCAGCTTGGGGAAAAGGAGGAAGCTGAGGCAGGACTGAAATGCCAGGGAAGGGACTGTCTGGCAGAGCTGTGTACAAGAGCCAAGTGCATGGGGCTGCTCAAATAGCCAGAGACAGCAGAGCTCTGGGGTGTCCTCAGGCTGAGCTGACAGCTTGGCTCTGAGGGCTCATGGGACCTGCCTCAGGATCTTGATCCTGTCTCCTGCAAGGTGCTGATGGTTGTAGTTGTAGTCCCCAGACATCCATTTGGGCTATTGGAAGGAAAAGGAGATGTGTCCTGCAGCATGTCCCAGCAGGACCCCACCACACTGCCTGCTGCCAAACCTTTCTCCTAAACACCAGCATCTCAAGGCAAACACACAAGACAAAGATGCTGAAAGTTTTGCTTGATTTTTTACTGTGCAACATTAATTATTAATTTACTTTGACATTCACTGCACTCCTAATGCCAAGGATGTGATTTCCTCCTGCTCTGGACTTGGGTACAATCCTGCCACTGCTCTGATGCAAATCTGGAGATTGCTTTATTGCTTCCCCGTGATCACTCTCAAGACATCTGACCCTGCCTTTCTCAGCTCTGCAGTGATACCCTTGTCACACTGCTGCTCTTTGCAGGACATGTGCAGCTGCCCTGATGCAAGCCCAAAGGACTCAGTGATCAGGGACAGTGTCATTGTGCTCCATGAATCGTCACTCAAGTGCCTGGGCTCTTTTGTGTGGCTGTTTCTGAAGCAGAGGCTTGACTTTGTTTATACCAGATGTTCAGAGGCTTTGCCCTGTCAGTGTCCTCAGTCTGTTCTGGTCAGGAGAAGACCTCCTGCATGGACACTTTTTAAGTGGGAGAGCGAGTGCTGACAGAAGTGTGCTTTGGAAAATAAGAAAAATATTTCCCTCTTTTGTATTCAGGGCACACACACACAGCCCCTTCCCACCCCCAGGACCTCCTGCTGCAGAAAGAGCCCTCAGTCCACATCTGAGGCAGCCTAAAAAGCTGCAGCTGTGCTCCTGCACCAGGTCCTCTGCTGGAACATTGGTGGGGTAGACATTCCAGCTGAGAAATAAGAGAAATCTCTGGCTAACACCTGCCCTGGGATTTGGGAGACTTTTTTTCTCTGGTGTGCTAAGTTCCCAGTCACTTAACCCCTCAGCTCCTGGTCTGTAACAGAGGTATTGGTGTGCTCATCCCTCTCTGCCTGGAGAGCTGTGTGAGATGCTGAGGCAGCAGCCACAGAGGCAGCCTGAGCAGTCTGGCAGAAAGAGACAGCACGTGCCCAAGACTTTGGTCCTGCAATGGTCTCTTAGGGTAAAATTCAAACTGCTCAGGGGTGATCTAGCCTTGGCTTGATCTCATCTAATCCCTGCAGCATGGTTTGTTGGCATTTTTTGTTTGGTCTCTCACAAACGCAGGGCTCCTACCAGATGTTTTTAGTTGAGAAGCTGCATTTCCAACAGGGTGGGATATGTGGTCCCTCGGTTTCACAGTCAGGATTTGCTGAACAAGGAGACCATGTCTATACCAGTAAATAAAAGGGGCTAAGAGCAGTTGTGCAGCCAGATGGCACAACACGAGCCTACAAACCAAACCCTCTTCTCTCCAAGCCCTATCCAGGGTGGCCTCAGCCATGCTGACAGCTGGAGCTGGTCCCTGCCCCATGCCAGCCCTTGAAGAGTCCCCAGGCCCTCTCTGGGAGAGGAGAATGCTGTGCAAGGAGCTTGATGACAATTTAACAGTATGGACCATTGTGAACGCCTGGTGCCTGGCTTAGTGCAGAATTATGAATGTTGCCTTAGAGATTTGGGGCTCCCCATTGGTGCCTGTCCTCTCATGACATGGAGGTGTTCAAGTGGGCACACCCAAGCATGAACCAAGCATTGGGGTCCCACCTTTAACCCCCCTTTGAGGGTCTGCAGAGAATTCCTGCATCACAGAGCAGCAGGATGCAAACCTTTTATCCTGACACTGTGCAATGCAAAGGGATGGAATATCCCCACTGATTTTGCATCCCACTCCCTGCAGGTTGAGACTGCAGGACCAGAGGCTGTCACACAGAGTCCAGGAGCTGGACTGACTCTGGCAAACACTTCCATAAAACCCTGCATCCCAGCTCAGCTCTGCTCCACAGGTCCAGGTCTCTGCTGCTTTGTATCTTCTCTCCTTTCTACTTGAGAAGTTTTATTTTTCTCTGCTTGGGGTATCCAGGATGGGGTCTGGAGGGTTTATTCAGGGTACCCAAAATGTACAGTCAGTGTACAATTTGTGACTCACAGAATCACAGGATGGTTTAGGTTGAAAAGGACCTTAAAGATCATCTCATTCTCAGCCCCTGCCATGGCCAGGGACATCTTTTACTAGGCCAAGCTGCTCAAATGTGTGCAAACTTACCCAAAATGCACCTCCTCTCTCAGGGTCATGGCACGTGCACTTTGCTGTTCATCTCCACTCATCCAGAGACTGTTTTTTCCAGGAGAATCCCGGGTGAATGTGACCAGGAAAATGGGGATCTAAACAGAGACAGGCACCTCTTGGAGTGCTTTACAAGCCATTTGCTCAGCTCAGAGGGGCACGAGCTGCAGCACAGCAAAGAACAGGGATCTTGATGTCTCTCTTGGATCAGATACAGACAGTAGCCTGTCTGGCTACAGAGAGCACTTTCTTTGATTAAAAGCTAATAAATATTCATCCCTCTCCTCCCCTGCCATCCCTCCCAAATCCCCAGAGACAAAACTTAGACAAGCAAAACTGGTTCATTTGTGATGTATTCCAGTGCATTGCTCCAAAACACTTGGAATCCTTCCAGATAACAGTGCATGGCTGCAGGGGCTATGGATCACCAAGAAAAGGGCCAATATTTTGCACTTATTTAAAACAAGGCTCAGGTCATAAAGGGCATGCTCATTATTGATGGTGGGTGTTGGGAAGCAAAGTATAAAGTGTACACAGATCCTTATCCCCAGCTAATTCCTCAGTAAATTGGCAAAGATACATCACTGCCTGCAGAGCAGGAGACAGAGAGGAATTGGATGTTAAGGACAGCTCAGTTTCCCAGGAATACAGATGTGCCATCAGCTGATGAAAACTACAGTGAGGAGCAAGGGGAGAAGATATATCAGAGGTGCAGGCTGTCTCCCTTTAAGGCAAGGAAAACTAAACTCTCACCAGGAAAGAACAGATCCAAACAGATGGGGAGATCGTGGCCAGTGCAACAGCGCAGCGCCCGCTGAGCTGATCCTGGTGAAACACAGACTGCCAAACCAAGCCACTGTCACCCAAGAGGAGATCAGAGGAGCCAAGGGCTTATTCAGCACAGAGATATTGCTGGAGAAAACCAGCCTGGCATAGAAATACAGAATAGATGCAATACTGTGCTGTCTCAACACAGATTTAAGCCACAGCCCTGCAGGGTACTAGACTGTGGATGGAGAAGAACTTCCCATGTCTATATGGAAACCTACCCCTAGTTATCTCTGAAGTTGTTATAACCCTGTGTTTTTCCACTTCTTGACTTTCAGTCAGAGTATAGAGCAATTATTTTTTGGGGAAGGGCTGCCTTCAGTCTGTATTGGTCAAGGGGTCCAGAAGTGATCACACAATTATTAGTAAAATAGTATTATTAGGATAATAATTGATATATAAATAGTAGTAGTATGTATCACTTATAATAATTTATGACTACAATTATTATTATTATTACATCCAAGCATCTGCATCTTCCTGCATCCTGGGGATGTGGTGCTGGGACCCCAGGCTTGGTCTCTGCTCAGAGTGAGCAGAAGCATGTTATCCACGTGCTTCTGCAACCCACCAGCCCCCAGCTGTGCACAGCACTGAGCTGGATGCAGCCCCACCAGAATCACAGTGCTCAGCAGCCCAGAGACAAACCTCCATCCCATGATCTCTGTGCTGTTTAGGCACAAATAAACCTGTGTCCACTGCCTGGGCCTATAGAAACCAATCACTTGTGCCTTTCCTTGAATGTTCAGGCTTCAAGCTAGAGGCTGACAGCAGAAGGGGGTAGAAGATGAAGAATTGCAATTTTCCAGCTCTTCTTATGGCATCCCCCAGCTTTGTGAAGGCTGTTGGGCAAACAAGAAGCAAGCAGCCTCATGGTTGTGTTTCAGCTGGCACAAGCACTGCAAAGCCCATACCATACGTGGTATTTTCTCTGCTGAGCTAAGATTTGCTTGGCACATCCCTGTGATGGGTCCTGAGGGAGCCCAGGGCTGCTCTCTGATCCTCCAGCTGGGTCCCAGCCAGGCCCTGCCAAGACACCCCTGGTGTGGGGTCAAGCCTTGTCTCAAAAACAGCTCAGCTGATCAAAGCAATGGAGCAGGAAAAAAACAGTGGGACACTGAGGATCCTCATCATTGAATGGAAAATTCCTCCCCAAGGACAGTATCCAAACACCTAGGTGATACTGGAGAGCACAAAGGCACCACACACATGGCAAAGGGACTCTGGTCCTCAGTTTGCAGAGATCCAGGCTCTGGAGTAAGAGCAGGAAGCTTTTCTTTAAAAAATAAAAAAAGAAATAGAAAATGCAAACCCTGCCCTTTCAGAGAGCTTCCCAAGGAAATGGGATGCATGCAGTTATACTCACATAAATAATCCCTTTTTCCAGAGCCCTCATGTCCCCTTTGCCCACATGAGCTGAAAGAGCTCTCAAGGACAGCAACAGCCCCATGAAATACATGGCCATGCCATAATTTTGGAATTTAAAATGATAAGGAGGAAAAACAGACACTTTGCTTTTTTTTTTAACTACTATCACTGTTCACTTGTCTCAAACCCTTTTTCACATTTACTTCCTCTTCCTGTGTGGGGTCAGTCAGATTTCAGCACTTTTAGACCTCTGGTGGCTTTTCTTCATAGGGGTATCCTGCAGCAGAGACCTCAGGACTCTTGGAGATGCTCTGCATGTTTCAGGGACTCAAGGGTGGGATAGATTTTCTGCACCAGGGAGAGAGTGAGGTACACTTGGAAATTTGTGCTTTTCATTTCCTCTGTGTAGCTCAGGTTAACAGCCTGGCAAACTCCCTTACTCCTTTGCAGGACTCTCCTTGGTGACACAGAAAAACATCTTGGAACACCTTGAAGAAAAGCACTAAAGGCTCCTCTAGGGCTGCCAAAATGGGTACAGTTAAACCTCATGCTTGACTTCATCTTCAAGGTCCTCTTGCCATGACAGTTCAGCAGGAGATAACAAGGAAAATCCTTCAGTAAATCTGGCAGGGGAAAAGTTGATTGGGGGGGTGGGAAATACTGAATCATCTCCTAACATCCTAGCTAACATCTTTTTTGTGGAGTCTATATGTGCACATATGTAGGTGTGCATGTCATGTATGTATATATATATATATATATATATAGAATATTCGAGGCTGTTAGGCAGGTCAGATTAGTTCATGTGAATAATTTTCACATCCTTGCTTAACAGAAAATATTGTGTTTATGCACAAGCTTAAAAAACATATAAATAGCTTTAGACAAGCAAAAATTAATCTTGGATGGGGACAATTTGCTGAAATATTCTATAAAGGTCCCAAATGTATTTTTTGTATTTGTTTGCTGTTTTGCAAGACCCTGGCTATGGTCCTTTTGTGTTCAGAAGGTTCAGACTTCACAAATAGCATGGTGTAATGCACGATTGTTAATGAACTTTTAGAGGATTTAAACCAGCACCAGAATCTGACCCACTGCATCTATATGCAAATACACTCTCAAAAGTACTGTGCAGAAAGTGACCTGCTTCTACTAATGCTCAGATAATGAGGAAATGAGGATTTATGCCACCAGAGAAACTCCCCCCTTGGAGCACATCTTCTGAGACAGTCAGTCAAGGAATCACTTCAGCACAGCCTCCAGAGGGAAGCCTGGTCATTAAAAAAATGGCATTTCTGTGCTGTGTGATGAATGACAATTGGACTGGCAGCTCAGCTTTCATCCAGGCTGAGGATTCATCCCACCAGAGCACTGATGTCAAGGGAAACAATCCCTTCCATTTAGAGTTTGGGCCAGGCTTCAAATGCAGGGACTGAGGGTGAGTCCTTGGTTTCCTGGGTGTCCCAGGCTCTGTTGCAGCACATCCTCAAAACCCTTCCACAAAATATTTCACAGCTTAACTCCTTTGAGGGCCTTTTCACTGCTCCAAAGCAGGATTGTCCCAGGCTATCACAGGTCATACAGCACCAGCAGTGTCAAATTCCAAACCACAAACCACTGTCCCTTTCACCCAAACCAAGACTCTTGAAGGTGGACACTGGGGGTCAGGGTGTCTTGCTCAAAATCTGTGTGACCCTCGCCCCACGTGTGACATATCCAGAAGGGATATAAATTTGTAGATAGATAGATAGATAGATAGATAGATATAGTTGGAAAAGATCCCAGCTAGTAAATACAACCATTCCCCAAACCCAGATTGCTTGGGAGATGAGGACAAGTTTATCCTTCAGAAGGGAAAAAGTTGGGGCACTGTTGTGTTCATGTCTCCCTGCAGTGGCAGAGCTGGGGCTCCTGCAGCTGATGAGTTGGAAACCAGGGTGGGACAGCTGTCACCCTGTTAAACACACCTGGGCTGATGTTGTCTTTCTGAACACATCACATGGGACTCCCACTAGAGACAATGGGGAAAAACAGATCCCTACAAAGACCCCCACACTTGCTTCTGCTTTGGTGCCCATTTTAGATGAGGAGAGGCACACTCTGGGATGGACTTGCACATAAAAAGGGCTGAGGACACCACATCCAATGCAGACCTTGTACATACCCCAGAGGTGACTATGCCTGCACATCCCACCTCAGGCTCTAGGCTCTGGAGGTCCTTGTCCCATTTTGGAGGCCTGTCTAAATTTCCCACTAAAACCAAGAACCAGCTCATTCTCTTCTTGTGTTTCACCACAGCTGGGGGCCAAACTTGCTTTTCATCCCAGCAATTTCAGCAATTTCTCTTGATCCTGCACACTGAACAGCACTGAGCTGCCACCAGACACTGCAAATGCTGAGATGTCATGACCAGCCTTGTATCACACCCTGGGCAGGACCATTCCTTTTCCCTAAAGAGGAGGACATATAAAAGTGTGAGGAAAGGGGAAAATCCAGCTATGGGAATTCTGGAGTGTCTCCAAAGAAAAACAAACAAACAAACAAACAAAAAAAAACCAACAACAACAAAACAAAACAAACCCTGAAACCAATGTAATTGGATTATTTAAGATGTTCTTAACCAGTTTTTTTCTGCTTTCCTTCCATTGCAGCTGGAGGTGCTGGATCCCATCTCATCTGACAGGGTGCAGAGCAAGTTCTGCACTGTTCCAGGAAATTTCTTTATTGTCAGTTCATTGCAGACCCCCTTGGAGATTCCTGGGGTGCTTAACTCAGCCAAAGAGTGATATATTGAAGAGTTTTATGTCTTTTAATTGCTGGTCAGCTGGAAAAAAAAAATGCCTGTAGCCACCGAAGCTTTCAGTAACTTTGAAATGGAAAGTTTCCCCCTTTCCACAATCTCCCAAGTATGGCATGTGACCTAATTCTCTAATTACAAAATAGATCCAAATTGCTTCAAAGGAGCTGTTGTGTTCCAGCAGATACATAACAAGTTTATAGTATCAGCTAATTGCACTGTTACATAAGGGTTCAGAATGATTTTTTAAACCAACAGGCAGACGTAGGTATCAAATATATATTATTTTGTTTGGGGAATTTTTTATTAATACCTCATTATGAAGGTAACCTGTGCTTTCTCCATCCTTTCCAAAGAAGATATAAATGTTAATACTGTGCAGAAAGTGTTGGGCTTGATACTGAGCTGATGCACATCATCTCCACTGATCTCAGTGGGTCATTTTAGACACCAGCAAAATCCAAATAATGCATGTAAGTCATTGGCTCAGAGCCCACATTCGCCAGAACTGTGGTGGCACCATCAAATGGGAATTACAATGGTTTAAGCAGCTACTGCCAACTGTTGTCCATCTTGAGTCAGGCTGGTTTGAGCTCAGGTGTTCAGCCTCACTGGTGGGAATGATGGAGCACTCAGCTGAAGGGGACATCTGGTCTGTCACTGCAGCTCAGTCATATCCAGCTGGGACTTTACACCCCTCACCCAAAAAAGACATGGAAATAAAGTGGGGTTTGCCACAAAGAGCCTCTTGCTGTTAGCCTCTCTCATGGGTGAGACTCTTGAGAGCTCTGAGTCTCACAGTTATGAAAAAACATAGTTTTTTATAAAGACTGTCAGGGTTGGGGTCACTCAAAACACGGGCATCACTTCATCATGCAGCCTCAAGGACAAATGGTCAGAGTGGATCAAAATCACGCAGAAGGCCCTGGGAGGAGTCACAGTACTTAGCAGATGGGATGAGGGACAGCCTCCCAGTTTTCTGCCTGGCTATCCACATGTAGAAAGTTCCCTATCCAGCAGGTACCTGGGCATTACCTTCAAAGGAACTCAAATTCCTTCCCAGCCCGAGTTCCTTTCCTCTCCTGTGACCTGGCTCACCCAATGCACATCCAACATCCAGCCCCACCAGCCCCATCTCTTAACACCTCACAGGGCACTTCCCTGCTACAGCTACTGCCTGTCCTGGCAGTAAAGGAAGGAGAAATCAGGAATCACCCATCCACCTCCTCAAGGCTGCTGTGATGTGAAGCCAGCACAACGGGAGGGGACCCTCTGACCCAGAGCACACATTTGCACTCTGTTATCAGCTATTCACCCTCCAGAGAGCAGCTGGGATTCCCCAGCTGCAATGGGATATCTGTGGAGATATAACTTTGTAAACTCAGCTCAGCCTTTCAGGAAGAGATTTCTAATTTTATCCAGGCCATTCAATCACCCTTAATTTGCAACAACAACAACAACAACCAAAAAACAAAACAAAAACAAAAACAAAAACAAAACACACACAAAACAAACAAACAAAAAAANAAACAAAAAAAAAACAAAAAAAAACCAAAAAAAAACAAAAAGAAAAGAAGCTGAAAGAAGCTGTTGCAGGGTTATTATTAACTATTGGCCAAGACAGAATGAACTCCAGGCTTGGCTGACTCCCTCTTTGGTAGAAAACAAGTGCACAGAGAGCAGACACATTGCTGGTTTGCTTCCCAAGCATTTCTGCTCCTGAGTGAGGATGTCTGAAAGCCAAAGCAGAAGGAGAACCTTCATTTCACAGGTGTAGCTGCATTGTCCAGGCTCCACTTCAGCCAGCTGTGTTTGGAAACTTGGCCAGCCTGCAGTGCTCAGTCTTGCTCCCCTTCCACACATTTATAACACCCTTGCCCTGCAAAAATGAGTGGGAAAGTCCCCATTGGGCTCACTCAGGCTCCAAGATCAGACCTCAGACATGGGGACAAGTGGATTTTTGCTATCAGCTTCATGTGTCCCCAGTCCCCTCTGAACACTCTCTGAGAGCTCAGTTCCTTGCAGTACAGAAGGACATATTCGAATTACTCCATCAACCACACAAGATAATCCTGGGCCTTGGTATGAGGCCAAGGAAGCAATGTTTTAGTCCTCCCCAGCACTGCTTGCCAGGGCAGAGATGTAAAATTCCCTAACCTGGACACCTAGAGCTGGCCAGGAGAGGATCTCCAGCCATAACCTCATATCCAGCTGTGCCATTAGTCAGTCTGCCTGTGACATGTTGGCAAGAGGTGATTAATGACAAGTATGCAGCTGTGAGAAGTCTTTTTAATAAAACAGCTAAAGTAACAAATAATAGCAGAAAGAAAAGTCAAGAAATCCATATCCTTATTAGCTGAGGTGGTAGCCCAAGGATTCAAGAAAACCCGAACAATCTTAACCAGATGTATTGCAAAGGTTGTTACCTTTTCCCTAAAGTCTCCTAAAAAAACCTTAGCTATTCTTATGCCCATTGTTGCAGGATTTGCCACTTGCTTTATACTTTTGACTTTGATGAGATAGAGGTTTCATCCAGATTGAGCTTTTAGAATATAACGAATACTCCAAAAGAGAGAGCCTACTATACAATATTTAAAATGCACTGATACAAGAGCACAACAATTTATCTTGAAGAAATTCATGCAGAGTTCCCTTGATTTTATGTATTTTTGCAATTCAGGTTGCTCTCTGCTGATTATCACATTTTAAGTAATGTGTATCTATTTATTTTTAACATAAAACCCAAAATTATAAACATAAAATTACATAAATTATATAACATAAAATTATAAGTTATTCTTTCTCCACAGCTTCAAGAGTTTGTGATGAAATTTTTTTGACAGTGCTACTTTTCCCCAAATTCACCCTAGAAAAATGTTCTTGCTCACACAGCAGGTATCCCATTGCTCCACCTGCTCTTGCTTGCACCAAGACAGGATCCACACAGACATAAATCAGTTTGCATCCCACATCCACCCGAGAACCTCATCCCAGAACTTCCTACCAAACCCTGGCCAAGTGAGAGGGGACACAAATCAGGTCCCAGAAAAATACACCTCGGATTTGTGAGTATGCAAAGCTTTGGGGCTGGGGACTTCCATGGTAACTCTGTGTATAAACAGGACCAAACAGCTTGAAGTAGCTGCTTCCCTTGCAAGGCCAATGAACAAAGTATCTCTGTAGCTCGGCCAACACAGCAAGCTGGAGCCAAATGTAAATAGCCCGCGGGGCTTTTTGGCACTTTGCACTCTATTTTGCATACAGCTGGTAATGTTTTAAAGGCCAGGCCCAGCCAAGGGTAATGCTTCCAAGAACAGAGCAGGAAACACTTTGTGTACAGAAAAGAGTCCCGGGAGAAATCAGTGAAATCTTAAGGCCTTTTGTGTTTCTTTCTCCCTCCCCAAATCAATCAAATCATTTTTATGTAAAGAATTTCCAGGGCTCCAGGTAGATGCAGCCGCCTCGCTCCGTGCTCCGGGTGCTCGGTGGGAAAGGGAATATTTTGGCTCCTGAAGGAACATAAACACTTGCTGTGTGTAGGCAAGTCCTGCTGGGCACATCCATGACGTCTTCCAGGGCAGAATTTCTGGAGCTGGCTGGCAGGAGTGCCAAGTATGAGAGGCAGCATCAAGGGAGGAGCAAGGTTGTAATAAGCATCTGGTGACACTCCCTGAGTCTTCCACAGTAACAGCACCAAGGAAATACCACAGTATTTCCAATTATCCGCATATCACTCAGCATTTCAGTAAAAATTACAGGACCTAGGACTTAGGGTGGGTAGCTGTGACAGAGGGAGGCAGTCACTACTAAAATGCTACTAAATCCCTGCTCTCCAGGGGCTTATCCTTGCAGGCTGGATGGGATTTCCCTCTTGATAGAATGCTGAGGAACTGGGACTCCACTGTTTTGTTTGTCTTACCACCTTAGCACCACTATGTAGGGCATGGAAAGGACAAATCTGACTCCTCTGCAGCCTCTCCCCTGCTCCTGTGTGCAGAGGGCTGAGAAGGGGATGCAGATTAATTGGACAGAGCAGAACCACACTGAGCATGCAAGGCTGAAACAGGCAGTCAGGAGGGTTCATATTGCAGCAGAAAATTTGTTGTCATGTGTTTAAAATCACGGTGTAGCAGCATACACATTTTGC
>VZTT01068703.1:1239-88278 GCA_013400855.1 Buphagus erythrorhynchus
TAAAAAATGAACTCAAAGTAAAAAGCCCAGGAGCAGCTTTGAGAAGAGGCTTCCAGGGGCTCCGAGCACCCAGGAACATCCTGTACCCAGCGCAGTGAAGCTGCCCAAAGTCCAGGCTAGATTTCCATGTTGAATTCCGTTTTGCATCACCCGTGCAGGCTGAGCGCCCTTTGAAGCTGTGCTGCTGCCCCTGCTCCGTGCCCAGGCAGACTCAGAGGTGGCAGTTTGGTGTCTCCCCTGGGCAGTGTGAGCACACTCCAGACCGGTGTCTGGCAGCTCAAAGGCAGGAGCTGACAGACAGACAGACAGACAGACAGACGTCCTGATACACACCGAGCTTTGAAATAAGCAAAGAGAAAAGGATGGGAAATCAGAGAAAGAGGAGAAACCTACAGGTTATCCACCCTCCTTCCCTGGCAGAATGGATCTGTTCAAGGTACTGTTTCTAAATGGAAAAGGTCAAAGTTAATTATTAATAATAATGTTTTTCCGTGGTAGAATTAAGAATTTTAGCCTGATATGAAGAAGCCCAAGCTCAAGCCCTGTCCTTGCTGTTCCTCAGCCCCATTCCCACAAATTCTACCCCTGGTAGTGCAGCAGTGCAGCCTCAGCTCCCACAGCAAACCTGGGGCTGGACATTGCATTCCCAAAGCAGCTTTGGGCTTCTTTCTTTTAGAAGTTTTGTGCAAATAAGTGGGAATGAATTCAAAGGTTTATCAATACCTTACTTGCCATTTTTTTGGCTGAATCATTTAGGAAGTCCAGCTCCCTTCCTTCAGGAAAACCCAGTTTTCCCAAGCTTTGCTTTGCCTTTTTCCTACAGAGCCAGGGTGGGTGGAATGTTCTCAATGTTCTATTACCCCAGTCAGCAGCTTCAATAATCCCTTTGTATCTATGATTAAATGATTCAATAAATTATATCTATGATTAAATGTCCTTCTTCAAGATTGCAGATGCTTATGTTACTGTGGACAGGCTATTTTAAAGTTTTCTTCCTCAACTTTTGTTAACCTCTAGGAGAAGTTATGGAGGGGGAGAGAGGCAGGAAAAGTTTGAGCTTGTAGGAAATAATTTTTTCATTCAGATCTTTATGATTAAGAGACTGGGAGGTTTTTTTGCATGAAGTGTTCTAAAATGCCAAACTCTCAAAATAGTGATTATATTTAATGAAAAGCAGGTCATCCCAGGTGATCTGGGACCTACCTCAATATCAAATAATTGAGTTAATTTTAAAATATTGGCTCCAAATAAACTCATAACTTCAAAGAGAAATGAGAAGTCGATGAGAAAGCTCTTGGAGCAGCATCACCACTGTAAACAGTGAGGTCTGAATGCAAAATTTCACATGGAATGGCACAAAATCATTTCTGAGGCCCTGAATTCACAGGGGACTTTAATTTGTTGGGTTTGGGTTGGTGATTTTTTTCAAACTTGTCTTCTAAATTCAAAAAACCGATGAGTAATATTTAATCTTCATGTTTGAGGATGGGATTTAAAAGTGTCATCTGGCACTGTAACTAATTCAGTGTAACACAAGCACAGTCAAAGCAATGAAAATTCTGTCCTGACACTGCCAGACTGCCTGGGAGAGAGTTCAGGTGGAAATTGCACCTTCTGTGCTTTACAATGGGTTTCTTTATTTCAGTTTCTAGACTCCAGGACTTTGAAAACAAAGGCTGTAATTGAGTTCTAGGGGTTTTGAAAAAAAAAATAAAAACACACAAAGAAAACTCCAAATTTACTTTATCAAAATGTTATGGAGTAAAATGAAATGTAATTAAAGTAAAATGGCCTGAAGAATATTGCTAATGGTCAATGCCTTTCTTTATATAACAGCTGGGGCTTTCTTTTAGCAATTATTCTAATAATTTCTATACTCATAATCATCTAGCTCAGATAAGTCCTCCACTGGTGGGATGTGTGATATCTCTTTGCATTTTGGGTCTTTGTAAAAAGTTTAAAAGGTTTTAAAATCCAAAGGAATTCACTCATGCCACAGGTAGGATTGTTCAAATGGGAGTTCTTTGTGTTTAATCTCTGTGAAACTCCAAATTTCTCCTCCAAGATGGACTGACTTGAGCAAAGCAGACAGACTGGAGTTCCCTCAGATAAATGTGGCCCATCTGGAATGTTGAGCTATCGTGGGTCTCAGAGGCTGGAAGTGAAGTTCCTCCCTCTGGAGAGGACAGAGTGTGCTGGAGCCTCATCCACTCCCAGCGGGAACGTTAAAGTGATCTGCTGGGGGCACAAACCAAAGCCAGGCTGAGCTGTGTTCAGCTCCTGTGCAAACAGCAGCTTTCCCATTCCTTCCTGGAGCAGCCAATTCCATGGATCCCCTGGATCCATGCAGGCTGATGTTATCTGCTTTCCCCCGGGTTAGGTTTGATCCCGATGGGTTTTATCCTGATCCTTTGCTGTGCACTGAGCCAGGCTTTATTTTGGTGGAGGACTGAGCACTGCAGCTCCCACCCAAACCTGAGCTGGCCATCCAGGTGCTGCTCCAGTGTTGAGTAGATCCCAGATTTGAGACTCCTCAAATACAAGATTTCTATAAAGCACCACAAGCCATTTGAAAAGGAGCCTTTAAAACTTTTGGAGGACCTGGAATTGTTAAATGCTCCTGTGTGAACTATGGGACCAGCTCAGCCTTTGCCTCCATTCCTCTACAGTCAAAGAACTTTAATCTGGCCAGGTGGAAATATTCCTGACTTGGCCATTTAGCTTTGCTGGGGACAAACTAGAGAGTGCTTGTCAAGCCTAACTCTAATCTACTGAGAAAAGCTGCCATGATCACCTCAGAGGAACTTTTATCAGTGTGATGTGGAGTTACATCTGAGAGGTAACAAAAGCCAGTTGAGTTCACTGTGCTATCCAGGCTGTTAAATAAATCCCTGGTCAGCCTTTCATCCCTAAATATTCAATTATATTGCACATCATCTGTCCCAAAGCGTTTGGGGTATGGCAAAGGCACCTCTGTCCTAGAGCTCCTGTCCTGTGGGGCTGACACTCCTCTGCCAGCTTTGGGTCAAGTGATCCCCCGTGGTGAAGGCACATGAACACCTGACAGCTCAGATGCTAAACTCACAAATATTCTGTTTTGTACAGTTTAAGTGAGCACTGATTACTTTGTCACCTCTCAGAACTTATCTCTTTATTTTTTAAAAAATAATCGGTATCATTGTTTTTAATTTGCCTTACAGGGGAAATTTTGCTTTCCAGCTTTATTGCAACCCATTGCCTAATTGGGATGCCAGGGTTGTCATTGCTTCATGCTGCATCCTCACAGGCCTTGACACAATCTCATTCCATATAGTTCAGATAATCAGTTCCAATCCTCTAAGTTAACAAAAATTCATGTTTCTGAACTCTTCTGATGAAGAACAGAAGTGCATTTACAAATGCACACAAACCAGTCCATAAAACATTCTTTGCTACCTGATAGTTCATGAAAAATTCTAACTTGGCTGTGACAGTTCCAATTGTATCATTAGCTAGCAAAAAATGAAAAATAAGATTATCCACTGCATCATTCAGTACTGAGTAGCTTGAAAAGTGTTTAGAAGCTGTTTTATCTATGGTTTGTTCTGATATTATAGTAATTACATTCTTCCAACAAAGCAGGCATGAAAATAAGAAATCCCTCTTTTCATCTCAGTTCCTCAGACTCCATCAATGCCTTTTGATGACAGCAGAGGATGATTGCTTAAACCCTCAGTGGCTCTGAACAAATGTCATGAAAACTTGGAGCTGTTGAAGACTTTCTATCTGAAATTGCCCTCCTGTCATTTAAAAAGTAACAAAACTAATGGTAGCTTAAAACCATGTTGAGGAGAAAGACAAGGTTTCCTGTAGAGGAACTGAATTGAATTTGGAGGATCTGTGGATTAGAGGTGAAGATGCCTTGTCTCTTCCAGGTGAATATTCCAGATGTGGCAGCACAGTTGGGTAGGCAGCGCAGTTTTCAGTGATTAATGCTTTGTCCTTTGGCACCACCACTGCACTTCAGCGTCTCTGACTTCCCCATTTAAATGCAAATGCCCTCAGTGAAAAGGCAGTTCCATGGCAGTGCCCTAAGTTTAGCAGGAGTTCCCATTATGATGCCTCTTAATCAGGGCACAAAGGTGACTGACAAGGCAGCTCCTTCATCCCCTGGTGAAATCAAAATAGGTCACTCCATAATTCCACAATGTTTCCAGGCACCAAGTTCAACAAGGTCTTTGTGAATGAGATAATTCAGCCAATTCTGCAGCTTCCCTAGCTCAAGATAAATGTGTTCCTTTATCTGCAGGTTTTTTACTATTACTCTTCTTAATGATCTGAATTACTTCTCCAGTTTTAAAGATGTACATTTTAAGTGACCTGGCAGATTTCACATCCTCCCACTTCATCCTTCGGATCACTTTTGCCTCAGATTCAGCCAGGTGCAGAGCAGTGATTCTGTACTGGGTACAGGCTCTGCTCTTGGTTCTGTCCTCAGAGAAAGAATGGGGAGAGAGAAGGGAGCTGTTTCTGGATAACACATTTAAATTCCTTTTGCATTAGCTATTTGTGTGTTCATCAAACATTTATTCAAAGTGATCAGGAGAAACTGTTTCCTCATCCCTGGAAGCACCACAAGCAGAGTTAAATCTTTGAGGAACAAGCTGTTGCTGCCACTGAATCACTCCCTAGCTGCTGGTACTCAAGCCCTCACAGAGGCAAACTAAACCAATTCCCAGATGCTCCCAGATTCCAGCTTCTGAATGAACTTCATTCCAAGATGTAGTTTATTTTCCATGGTTAGAATGAGGCTCTGATGTAGTAGAGATTTTAGCAATGCACTGAGTCATGCTGGGCTCCAAAACCTCTCTGGGGTGCTCTGCTGGTCACTAAACTGATAAGCCAGGGTGACTTTATCATCTCTGAATCCCACTGCAGGAGTTTGGGATTCAAGTCTCCCAGAGACAGAGGCAAGGAGAAAACCAAAGTTCTCAAGTGCAGACACAGAAAGGCTGAAGGAAATCCTAAAGCAGAGGACACAGGGGTAATTTCATCCAAAACAGAGATTTCAATCATTTCAATTTGGCCCCACTAATTACTCCAGTACAAGGTTTGTTTTGAAATACAGGATGAAGGAATGCCCCATGAAAATAAGAGGCTTTGTAGATAACACTGACCAAAGAGATGTGACAGAGCTGCTTGAACATTAACATCATTCACAAATTACTTTTGAGGCTTGGAAATAATATTTATTTTCTATTGAGATGTAAGAAACTCTGTGACTATAACCATGTTAACCTTCCTACTGCTCCAAATGCAGTCTCCAAAAAGGGACAACTCTCTCTCAAGGGAGGGGAAATGTGGGTTTAAATATTCATCCATGGAATGAACTGCATTAGTTTAAACTTAGAGGAGGTGGGAGAGGATGGACACTGCAGAACTGGAGATAGGAGAGAATGGACACTGCAGAACTGGAAGTGAGAGGATGGACACTGCATCCCTGGAGGTGAGACAGGATGGACACTGCAGAACTGGAGTGGGACAGGATGGACACTGCAGAACTGGAGATCAGACAGGATGGACACTGCAGAACTGGAGGTCAGACAGGATGGACACTGCAGAACTGGAGTGGGACAGGATGGACACTGCAGAACTGGAGATCAGACAGGATGGACACTGCAGAACTGGAGGTCAGACAGGATGGACACTGCATCAACTGGAGTGGGACAGGATGGACACAGGCTCCTCTGGCTGACCATCCAAGAGGGGAACTGCTCCACCCACTACAGCACTGCTGCCTTTTGCTAACAACAACCTCCAGAGACCCAGGAGACCAAAATTAGGCAGAGCAGCTCAGCTGACCCTGGGAGATATCATCAGTGTGCAGCAGGCTGCTCTGTATTTAGTTCCAGTTGACGTCACTTGTCACACATGGGGATGCACTTTACCTCCATGGTGTGTTTGAGAGGCAGATAAGCTTTGCCTCCACACCCCTCATTTTGTATTTGTGAATAGTTCTCTGGGCTCAGCTGTATTCCTCATTCAGCAGCAGAGGAATGGTTGAGGATTTCAAGCTGGAGAGTGAAACAGGATGTTACAAAAAGCCTTCAGCCCCTTATTTCTTCCTCCCTCATCCAGGAGCCCAAACTCCCCTTGGCAGTGTTTGGCCAGGGACTCCTTTCCCTGGAGCAGGGCAGTTGCAGGCCAGTGTGACTAAGTCAAAAGCACAGATTGTGTTTAGCCTGTGTAAAATAAGCCAGTGGTCTTGAGGTTAGGCCTTCACACCCCAGGATCACCTCTGCCAGGTCCTCTGGCCCAGGAGAGGCTGGCTGTGAATCCTTTAACCCCAGTGCTGCATTCCTTAATTAAACAGAAATGATCAACAAGTGATGCTCATTCCCAACAACCTCCTCTCCTAACCTGGCTTGTCAGGTCTGTGCTTGCTGCAGTGCCACTGTGGGGAATCACTTGATTCAAATCCTTTGATTTAGAGTTTTCCTGGAGCTCCTTCAATCAGAGCAGTCCTGCCTGACCAGTCCCTGTTCCCCCCTGAAACCAGCATCAAACTACCCAGGGCTGAGCACTGTGGCACAGTAAAATGGATGGGTTTGTACCCAGGCAATATCCCAGGCACCAGGCTGCCAATTGCTCAAAAGGAAAGGTTTATTTTTTAATACAGACAAAGGTGTTGGCATTCTGCAGCAATTAAAGGGGAAGCGGGGGGAGTGAGATCAGAAGGCACAAATTTGACTGTGGAAAAGTTGTTGAATGAAATGTGAGAACTGAGGATGGAAAAGAGAGAGAAATGTCAGAATTTAACAGAATTTACTCAGACACACTCAGGAAGCAGATAAAAAACGTCATGGAAATGCTCAATCCTCTCACCAATAAAGTGATCCAATGTACTGCCTGGTGTTTATGTTTACTGTGCACTGAGAGGACTAAGCACTGTTCCAAACCTCTGGAATCTCTGTTCTTTTTAGGGGATTTACTGGCTGGGTCAATGGCTTAGGATTTAGTGCTTTGGGAATCCTGCTCTTTGTTGTATTCCTGTTCTTGCTCTGTAGTGTCTAAATGAAGGTCACTAATGCAGCTCTTACTCTGGAGAAGTACAAAACTTATTTTCACTAGAAAGGACGGCAAACACTGCAAATAATTCCACCTACAACATATCTGGCAGTTGCTATTGTCAGCCTTAACAAATGTTTCTCCAAAAGACATTATGTAGATATCACTGTGTAGAGAGATGCATAAATTAATGACCAAAATTAGCTCAAGTAGCTGATAGAGAAAAATATTTCTTGCAGGCAGGGTCAGCATTTGATTGGGCCAAGTTCCAACTAAGCTTAAGCAACTCATTTAATAGGGATAAGTAAACACTGGAAAACAAACCAGCTGAGAGCTTTTGTTGTGTGGCACAGACATATCCAGCAATATTTTTGTCCTGCATTTCCCACTGTGGATGTGCTGTTTCTTGCACTGTGATTATGTCCCTCAGCTCAGGGAAGCAGGCAGAGACAGACTTGATTTGACTGAACTGTTAGGCCCTGGAAGAAAAACTTCTCCAGATCTCAGCTGTCTCAGATGTACCCAGTGTTCCAGGCATAAGTTTTACAGTGCTGCTGGTTTTCAGCCAAAAACAAAGATGAATTTTGGGGTTTGCTTTAAAAATAGATTGAAGATACTGAAATAAAACACCACCTTGTTGTCTCAAAGTTGTGACTTTGAGAGTTGTGGCTCTCTGGGAGCTCTTCAGAATTCAGTGTTTAAGTGTGGTTCAGGCTGTGGCTGAGTTCTGAACTCTGAAATGCCCAAACAAATTAGTGACTGGAATTTCTACAGCCAGACTTTGAAAAGGAGACAGAAAATCAAGTGTTTTGAATGCAGGGACTTGTCACTATCAGTCACTGGTGTCCCTCATGTACCAAAGCCAAACACTGAGCACAGCTGGGTGGCTGTTTTCTGTGTTGTGCATGAAGAGCAGCTCTGTCTTTTGGATGGTCAAGAAAAACTGTGAAATGAGGAATATGAAAAAAGAGGAACACAGTGTCTCAAATCTAGGCTGCTGCTCATCCCTGCAGCAGCACAGCTACAGATTGCAAAAAGCACAGGATGTTGGCCAAGATGGCTTAGAGCTGGCAAACTCCATGGAAGCAGAAGTTCAGAAGGAATATGACTCAGGTTCTGCAGAGAAAAGCATGAAAGGAAGATTATGTGGAACAAAATGATGCTGGGAATGTGGAGTGGGTGATCAGGATGAAGGAGAACACAAGAGTCATCTGAACAAGCACTCATTTGGGACAAACAATGAACAAACAATGAACCAAAAAATGGTAAAAATATCAAAAGTCTCTCTCCACTACAATTTAATTTCTTCACTGGTTTGGTGGTGGGGGTTCAAACCAAAACATGAGTGAGTGAATGCTGCTCGCTGTGTGCTTGTGTCAGGCTGCCCATGAGCTGCAGACAAAATCTGAAATCTGTGATCTGAATGTGCTGTCTCCCTCCACCAACAGGTGCTGACAGTGAAGCAAGCCAGAAGCTGAATAATGAAAAGTAATGCAATTTTCAAAATCTGTAACTTATTTTCTCCCTTTTCCTTAATATTGAGCTAAAATAGAGCAAATTTTCTCAAAATGTACTCTGATGTACTGTCATGTTCCCAGAAGTTAGTTGGTTTCGTGGTTTTGCTTTTTTTGGATGTTTTTTATTTGGGTAGTTTGTGGGGTGGTATTTTGTTTTGTTTGAGAGGGGTTTTGGTTTTTTTCTGTTTTGGATTTTTTGATTGTTGTTTGTTGGTTTTTTTTACTGAGGAACTATAAAGAAGTTTCTTTCACAGAGATACTGGAATTTGTTCCAAAGTCGCTCTCCTGTCACAGAATTCGACATTCACAACCCACAGTAACATCATACAGATCCATTTATTTATCCAAATAAATGCTTTATGAGGGTACCTCTATATACCCCTGCTGAAAACAGATTTTGCTGGTCAGGCTTCTCTGCTTAGCTCATTCAGCCATGTGTAAGTGGTACCAGCAGAGGGTTACCCAATTTAAATCCAGGTATTCTGATTTGCTTCTCCTAATCGCAGTCTTGAGGAGCTGTGAGTCAAGTGGGTTTGCACCACTTGCAGCATTTGCAGATTGCCTGCATTGAGGGAATGCAGCCATTCCTGGAGAGTTTGTGGACTCAAGAAGACTCAGTTCCTGTTGGAGACTTTACTTTTGTTTCCTAAACACCTTCATTTCCTTTCAGAGGAACCAAAATTAACTAAATATCACTGTGTGAACCAAGCTTTTCCACGGAGCAATCAAGCTGATTATATTTCACTTTATCTGGGCAGAGGAGCGCTGAGTTTGTGGCTCACCCATCTTCATCCAGGAGAACAACCAGAGGAGAATGACACCTCCTGTGAGTCCCAGCTGCACCCAGAGGCTCTCCTGTGTCCCCAGCTGCAGTGATCCCAGGCACTCTGCAGGACTGGGAACAATCCAGGTGTGAACATTCCTGTGTTTCTCCATGGATGCCATGCCCTGGGCATGTCCCTGCAGTCTGAAGTATCAGTGTGACACACACCCACTGTAGTGTCCCTCCAGCCACAGAATTTCTTCTTGGCTGCCACATCAGGTCAGCTCCAGTGGCAGAAAGGAGCTGTAGCACAGCCAGAAGCTCCCCACTGGCTCCTCTCAGAACACCTTGCCAGGATTGTAATGAACTCTGTGCATGTGGTGAGTGGCTGTGGGAGTCAGGTCCTCACTTCCAAAGCCTTGGGAAAGCCCCCAAAAAAGAGAGTCTGGGCCTTGTCAGACTGTAAAGCACAAAGGGTGAGTTCCTCAGGCACAACCCTCCTGGCAATTCCCAATTCCTGTCTCCCAGAGCTGCTCCAAGTGCTGCTCTACTGCTGTGACATCTGACTCTGAAGCAGCAGAGTCATGAGTGACACAGGTCCTTACAGCCCCTGACATGGACATTGACATTATGTAATCTGTGTGCCAGCCCAAGTTTATTTTTACAAGCATTTCTGTGCCCTCCATAAGCACTTGGCAATTATTGTGACACATGCTCCATGATTTGGGGGCATGGGATTGAAAAGGACATCACTGGTTCACAGAGTGCAGCCTCCTGCACATAATCGTGTTAATGAGTTAATCAAGCTTTAATTTGGGACTAGGGACTAGGTGCAGAGTCTGCCTGTGCTTCTCCTGCTGGATTCTGCTCTGGAGCCCATTCCTGAGCCAACAGGAGAGGTGTGGAGGTCAGGGGATGGACACTGAGGATGTTCTGCATGGGAAACAGCCAGGGAAACGCTGCTGCCTCCAAGAAAATTGCCTAAATGGGAAAAACCCTGCAGGAGTTATTCCCTGATCCTCTGTGTGTGAGCAGATCTCCACCCTGAGGAGCCAAAGTGTGTCTGGAGCTGAGGAGAAAGCAGATTCCACAGAGCTCCACTGCACAGCTCAGTGCTGCTGTCCAAGACATGTGGGACAAGACAGGATTTTAGGGAATGGCATCAGAGCTCTGCTGGGTCACGGTGCCAAAAGGTAACAAACACAAAGCATTGACTTCCTCACTTTTCTTTGGTCTTCTCTTCAGACTCAGAATTGATCAGAACAATTTTGCATCAAAATTGGATTTTCATGGATTATATTTCACTTTATATCGATTTAATTAGATACTTTAAAATTTTAAACATTAATTTTGAATCATTTCAAGTCAGAAAACTGAGGGGCTTTTTTACTCTTATGTTTATTTTTATGTTATTTTTTCTATCAACAGGACTGGTGCTAAGAATAACAGATGCAAAGTGGGAAGATGTTTCAGTATGCAAGAAGGCATCTTGCTCTAGAAAAAAAGAAAATATTCATCAAAATAAGCAGCAGGCCTTGCTTAATCATTGTTTCTTTGTTAGAGATCAGCTCAATTTTAGTGTTATTCAAAAAGTAGAATAAAAAATACCCAGCCAGGCCTTCAGTTTATACCTCTCCAGGTAAACTTATTTTGTGGTTGAAATCAGTGTTCAGGGACAATCCTTTGTGCAGTTGGATTCCTCCTCACCTGCCACCCAGGACAGCCTGGTGTAGGCAAGCATCAACCTAAGGACTGTGTGCAGACAGTGACTCCTCCTGGTGACAGAATTTTGGGGTCAGTGTTTGCTCATGTTCACCCAGCCCAGACCCCAGGAAGAATCAGACTGTGCAGGACATCAGGAATCTTGGTTTGCACTGAGACCAGAATTTGTTTTTCTAGAAACCAGAAGTATTTCATGACCACACATAGAAAGAAGATGATGCAGCTGTGGTCCCTTGCTATAATAAAATTTACTAATTCTCATGTAGATGAACATTCATCTCATCCTATACAAATTTAGAAATTATTATCATTGGAAACACAACCTTTTAATCCAAAGGAAAGTTAGGAATAAGCATTTCTAGGAGTGGTACCAGTATTTCCCAAGGTTTAAGGGAGCTCACAGCACTCAGTGACCATGTGGGAATAACTTTCCCTCTGGAGATGGAATATAGGTGACTAAAAGCCTGGGCCAGGACTTTCCATGACACTGAGATAGCAAGCTGCACTCACAGAATAAAATCCCTCTGTGTCCTCACTGACCTCAGGAGTTCAGAGACCCAGCAGTGCATCCCATTCTGAAGGGAGGCTGCTGCTATTGGATTTTCTGTTGAAAAGGCTGAGTAACAAATAATTGCTTTCTGTTTGATTTTCTTTGGCTATATAAGAGGATTTGATTTGAAAACTTTGAAGGCCTGAGCTCTGCCCTGGGCTGGCACTTTCTCTGGACCCCCTCAAGCTGGTGATGTCCTTCCCATCCAGCTCTTAGGTGATGCTTCTGTTCTAACTCTACTGCTGTCTGAGAAGTGATAATCAATGATGTTCTCTCCCTTTTTTCCTCCCACTTTTTGGCTGCACTATCTATTAGACTGTGAGCTCTTTGGCAGGAGGAATGAGAGTTACCATCTGCCTGTGCAGTGAGGAGCACTCTTAGATGCAAAAACAAGAGAAATGCTTATGATACCTCATCAAAAGATCAATTAATGTTAAGGCAGAAAACACTGAAGTCAGGAATTCCCAACTTGTCCCAGCTTTGAATTCCACTTTTATCAGACAAATACTATCAAAAACTCCTCTGAATTACTGGGGACCCTTCTTGAAGCTGCCAAATGTTTGAGCTGCAACTGCAAATCTGGTAAAGCTCTCTGTGGAAAGGCTGAGCACTGAGGGAAACTGCTTCCTCTGTGGAAAGGCTAAGGGAGACATAATGGTACAAATGAGAAATCCCTTAAATCTTTGTAGCCAATTACCTCAGGAATTACCTGGTAAATGTTTAGCAGAACCTCTGCTCCCTACAACAAAAGCTACAAAAGCTTCTCAGCACTCCACAGCAAGCTTAAGCCATAAAATTTGCAACTCCAAAGCCACAAATCACAGATGTAGAAGTTGCAGTTACACAAGAGCACTGGATAAAATATTAGAACTATAATCTGTAATACAAGCTGTGTCTCCTGCTGTCTGGCAGTGAGAGGGTGTCACCAAGCACTTCTGCACACCCTTGGTACAGGATGAGACACCTGACTCCCCTGCAAGTGCTGCAGACAATCAGTGTTCTTTATTTTTGCATGTCCCAAACTGCCAAGTCCTTGGAACAAAAGATGATGATAATAACAGATTAACTCTTCTTTTCTGAACTCAGTCCAGGGAGCCATCCAAACATGGTTTGTGCAATATTCTTTAACAACCTGCAGTTAGACAGTCAAAGACATTTTTGAAATAATGATGGCAGCTGCTCAAAGGTAAATCTCGAAGTTTTGATAAAATAGCAATGCCCTTCAGCTAAGTGAAAGGAGGAAGAGAAGAAACAGCAAATCTCATTCCTTCCCTTTCACAGAAGCCTCAGCCAGCTTAGCACTGATCCCATGTAGCTGTGTACCCAGGCAATGAGATCCTGGGGACTCAGAACTGGAGTCCTTACATTCTGAAAGAGGCAATTAGCTTTTCTGTGCCTCAATTTCTACTCCTTGAAGAATGGGAATGAAACCAAATTGATGAGGGACATGTGGCGATGGGAAAAGCTGACTTGCTGTAAAGAAAGGCCAACAGCTACTCAGTACATAAAAAGTAGGCTGGATTTATGGATTTGCTCTCTAGGCAAGTGCCTGAAAACTGCTCCTGCAAATCAAATATCACACCCCAGGTTCTCCTTTAAAAGTGAACACAATCCCTTTGCACACAGTTATGGAGACACAGTTGGTAAATAAGGACCAAGCAGTCCCAAACCACGAGAACCTGCTGCATCCATTAACTCACCAGGACAGCTCCAGGTATCCCTATTTCCTAGCAGAGGAGGATCTAGGATGAGGATTACAGTGACATGGTATTATCCAGCACAAACTTCCAGATGTGAGGAAAGTATTGCTGCCACTTCTGTCTCTGTGATGATCAGCAGGATCCCTGCTGGCTTCTCTCAACCGTTAAGAACAAGACTGGGAGACCATGGGGAAAAGAGGCCCAAAAACCTGCCCAGGTCTGGCAGTTCCCCGTGGCAAGCAGCAGAGGTGACACTGCAGAGGGATCTGATCTGATTCAGCAATGCCTGGGGGTCTTGCAGTGATTTTATTTTCCATTAAATTGGCACTGCTGTGGGATTCTGCTGTGAAATGTTCCGCTCTAGGGCAGCCCAGAGTGGAGAACCCAGCCCTCAGAGACAGAGCAGGAGAGGAGCCTCCAGCCCACCCTCTCCCTCTGCTGTGAGAAGGTGGCTGTGAAGACTGGAGCACTGAGCAGCCTGCAGCAGTGGAACAGTGCCTGGCTGATCCCAGCATCCCGGGAAAGCAGGGGGTGGATGTGGAGGTGACTCAGCTCAGAGGAGCAAGTAGCTCAGCTGAAATCCTACTGAGCCTGGAGCAGTCTCATTATGGCTTTTAAAGGACCTTTTCCATGATGTGAAAATACAGCCTAAGAAACTGCTTTTGTTACAGGTAACACCAGCCCTCAGCCCCATTTCCTGGGCTTTGCTGGCTCCTCTTCACTCGAGCTCTCCTGGGCACTGCTGTCATCTCCAGCCCTCATTATTCACGTGGAAGATGTCGTGGCTCAAGGCCATACCAAGCCTTCCTCTCCCCTGGACAGGTACCAGTGTCCTTGTCACCTCCAACCACAAGGAATGAGCCTGTTCCCTCCCCTCACACGGACCTGGACCTGCTCCCAGCAGCACTTCATGAGAGCTGCAACAACAACCTGAGGCTCAGAGTGACACTTCAAACTTCTCAGAACTACCTAATTGTGAGGAGAGTGACCCAAAAACCACCTCCCATACAAACACAGCATGACAGGAAATGTAATTGCAAATGATTTTTTGCCAGTGCAGCAGAACTATTTTGAGCACTTGCTGTGGACTCCAGCAATCTTGACAAACCTTTTAAGGATTATCAAGCTCTGAAGTAGAAGTTTATTTTCCAAATACTGTGATGAAAGAAGGGACCTGCAAGATCCACTCTGGTTCTGCTACTTTCCTTGCAGTATCACCAGAAGGGAGCAAAAATATCTCCCATCTCCTCTATGATACAGCAAATGTGCAAGGAAAGCAGTTCTGGTCTCTCTTCATCCTCCTGTTGGGCTCCTCTAATCAAACAGAATGGAATGGAAAAGGTTTTTCCTGAAGGCCATTAGAGTTTTCTAATTATTGTGAAATGAGGATCAGTTCAAAATAATGTGCCTTTTAAAATTTGCTAATATTTATACCATCCCTGAGAGAATTAAAAAAAGGACAGTGTGGAAGAATAAGAAAAAAGCAGACTGCAAATGTTTCATTTTCTCTCTCCTATTCCCCAAAGCAGCATTGGTATCAGCTGAAAGCAGAAAGGAATATATTGGAAGTAGTTCTTGCCCTCCCAATGTGTTTCTGAGCAGTTGCACAGTGCAGGTGAGTTTGGGTGGAGATACCCCACAGAGGACAACACTCCCTCCTTTTCAATGACCTCTCCTTGTCAGAGACCTGTTGATCTTTTCTGTAGTTGAATTCCAATCTTCCAAACAGAGAAGCTCAGGAATGCCATTTCCAGAGCTGTGCACTCCAGTTGTGTTTCAAAGCTATGCAATACTTTGATTTGATAAAGATACCAGCCAGTACCTGGTTGTGCAGAACACCTCTCTCCTCACACCGAGACTCAACATTATTTTAGGATTTCAGTAGACAATATCATGGCCAAAGAAGTGCATGAAGCAGCTCAGGCTGATTATTCTCAGACAAAGATGTAACAGCTCTAAAATTCACTCTACAAGCTCAAAGACCTTATTGCAATACAGTGTTTACTTAAACCTTCCATTGATGGACCTGGAAATAGCAGGAAGAAATAATAAACCCACAGTTCATTCTTGACTTCCTCATTTAAACACGTCATGGCTTCACTGCTGGTTTTATAATTAGCTTCAAAGCATTTAGTGTCAACCACAAATTCACAGAGTACATGGGGTTCAAAGATCCTACATCTCTTACAGTATCCTCTGGTCTAGCACTTTTGGTCTAACACCTTCCTCTCCTTTACATTCTCCTATTGACATTCTACAGAATAATTTATAATTTTAAATTTATCCTCTGGTCTAGCAGTTCTGGTCTAATACCTTCCTCTCCTTTATATCTTCTTATTGACATTTTACAGAATAATTTATAAAAAAATCCTCTCCCTCTGCTGTTTCACCAGATCTCCAAGCAGACCTGCAGCTCTTTGTGCCTCAGTCTCTCTTCCCTGATCCATTTGCAGGACATGCAAAGCTTCAGAGATCCTCTCCCATATGGAATCTCATTTTAAAGCTAACCCTTCATTTACCAGTTTTCTTTGAAAATCTACATCACAAATGTGGTTCTTTCTATTTCTGGTGACATCCCAATAGAAGCAATATTTTATTAACAAGCCTCCAGCAGGTCCTGTAAACACTGAAACCACTGAGGCTGCATCATCTGGCAAGAACAACCTTCTGGATGAGGTTTGGATCAAACCAGCCACTGCAGCCAGCCCAGAGTCCCTGTTGTCTCATAGCAACAGGATCATTTGCTGAGGAAGCAGCACTGATCACCAGCTGGAGCACTTTTTGTTGTGGCTTATTCATGAGGCAAAGTCAGATGAATCCATGGCTCTGAAATATCACTGGGACATGCCCTGAAATCCAATTTCATCTCCTGTGGCTGATGCTCACAACTCAGCAGCTACAAACAGGAGAAGGGTGCAGCTCTCTTCTTGTTTCCAAAAGCAATGTTAGCAATATATTCAGGAATATTGGTTACACTGAGCCACAAGGAGAAGCTGCAGCTCTTCATTCAGGTCTTTTTCAGGGCTACCTGAAGCTATCAGAGTTTCTTTACTGCTCCCTTCCCAACAATTTCAGGGGCAAGGAAGATCTCACCATACTGGATTTGTGTTGTGCTCTGTCCAAGAAGAAAAACCAAGTTTTTCCCTTAACAACTGCTTGGATCTAAAAGTGACAAAAACCCCCAAGGGAACAAAAAAAGGGTAATCACAAGCACAGTGGGGCTTACAGAGGTATTTCTATATCAGACTGTTTGGTTGGTTTTGTGGGGAATTTTTTGTAGTATTTAAGCCTAGGTTTTACTAAATGAAACTTTTTTGGGTGAGACAGGAGAAAATCTGAGTTGTAGCAACCTTTTGAAAAATTTCTACATGTGAGATTTGTTTATGACATGAGGTTTGCAATTACAAACCATAACCCAAAGAGAGGAAAGTGGCAATATTCTCATCATCAACTCCTGAGAAACAAGGCAAGAACCCCCCCAAATGTGTGATTTAGAGAGATCCATGGAGCTGTGCTGAGATGTATTTGTGTGCAGCCTGCAAGAGAAGGATATTTTCATCTCAGGATGCAGGTATGACATGAGCATAACATAACTGTGCTAATGGAAAAGCAACTAATATATCAAATGTGACCTTCTGCCTCTGATTTGATGAGCCTGAAAATATTTGCCAATGAAGGAATTTCTATGGTTTAATAAAAACCTGGATGATCTGTCCCTATAACAGCACATCCAGTGTCCTGTGACTCCAAACAACCAAACAAGAGCTAAACCTTGGCTGAGTTTTCCAATTGCTCTAAATGTGAAAATTGTTGCTGTATTATGAAAAGTGATAGCACTTTGATAAAAAAGATCCCACTTTGAACATATTTAAGGAATAGCTCTGCTAAGGAAGAGGCTGCTATTTCCCCCTGTTGATTTACAGAGTAAAACTGTGGTTCAGCAGATGGCTCATTAAATTTTTGCACCATGATTGTAGTAGGAGAAGGAAAAAAAGAACAAAAAAGAACAAACCAAACGTCCTCACCATGACCACAGGAATAAGATGCACTGACTGCTTGCTGTGTAATAAAAGCTTTTTTAAGCTTTTATTCATGCACTCATCAGCAGACAATATCTAAACCTACTTTACAAGTGAATTCTTCTCATGTTTACAAGCCAGTCCCTATTTCAAGTGGCTTTGTTTGTGGATAAGACATCTCTTTAGAGGAAAGACTGAAAATTCCATCTAGCATTTCCTGCTGTAATTTCTTTTCCTTAAAAGCCTTTAAAAGGGAAGATTCCTGTTCATGATCTGTACACCTTCTGCTAAAATCTGAGTTCCAAGTTTGGACATCTCAGCAACAATCTTTATTGCCATCTATTCCATGGCCTGCCCTTCCTGTTTTCCAAAAACAAAATGCTGTATTTATTTTGAAAATGGGATATCCTGTTGGAAGGCTTTGAGAAGAAAAAAGAACATACTGAGCTTGGGACCTCAAGGATTCCTTCCGCCACCTTAAGAGAAATAAAGAAATAGTCCTAGTCAAGAAAAGGAAATATGGCAGGAAAAAACACTCAAGTGTTACAGTCAGAGCAATCCTAGAGAAATAAATAGTACAGAAATAATTAGAATTACATAAATGGTTCTTTTTCCACGTACACCCACAGTTCCATTCAGGAACTGCAAGGAAAGGGGACATGACAGGACATTGGGAAGGGATGTCCACACAGCAAAGATCCACACACAGAATTACTGCCATTGAAACAACCAACATTATTAGAGAATTCTATGAAGGGGAGCCTCTAATAATATATTTCATTAAATGTAGGATCCTACGCTCAGCAAACATTCAAATAAACGTTGTTAACTATGACTCTCTATTCTCAGAATGTCCAAACTCCATACAATTATGCCAAGTGAGTTCTAATTACTTCCTAGAAGTATCTCTGCAGATAATCATCTACCCTCAGACTATCTCATGATCAGCTCAGCAGCCATAGGAGTCCCAGTGCAACAGATTAGATTTGAACAGAAATATTTATCCCACTGCTAGAAGTACAAAGATAGAAAATATCTGTTAAATACTGTGATCTTGAATACCAGGCACTGTAAAAAGTATGAAATACCATTATACAGCTGTAAAAGGGGAAACAAGGATTGTTATGCAAAACAAATGCAATGATGCGTTTATTCCAGCATACTGTCTTCCAAATAATCAGAATTTAAACTCAGATATTTTAGAGAAAACTTCACTAAACCACACTTTGCACAATTCTGGAAAACTACACCAACAATTGAGCTTGAAGACTAAGGATTGAGATTCTTTAAACATTGTATTGCCTGTGACTCATGCAATTATCACATCTTTATCCAGCTCCTCTTTGTTCAGAATAATATCTTGCAGCAGTAAATTGCACATGCCAGTTTGTTCTTGGCTAAAAACAACTGCCCCTCCCACTCAGCCTTGGCAAGAAGAGCAGGCAGAGGAGCATCTCTGCCTTTTTCTCTTTTGGAAAACGTTTGTCCCCGGACCTGTTTGCTTTGAGTATCTTTACTCAGATTCTGAGGAACAGATCAGCACAGTGAGCTCCCATCCGAGGAACACTCACAGGTATTGTCACTTCCCAAGTAAACAGATTAAATGCCCACACATTGCTATTTTAAATCCCTCTCTTGCTGCAGCATTGCAGGTGCACTTAAAGCTGTACAGCCACAAAGAGACTTCAGAGCTTCTCTCAGGGTGATGTTGGAAGTTTTGCTCTTAGCACCAAACTCAGATGTTTCCAACTCATGAGTTTTTATACCAGGATTTGCAGAAATATATTCAGCTAACCAGTACAAGTGAACCCAAAGTATTTGATTTATTTTTAATAATCTCATCTGGTTCATAATGAATTTTTAACAATGGCAGTTGCAAGCCTACTACTTAGAGTAGCTTCCCTCAAAAGAGCACAGCCAACATAAATAGCTGAAAGGCTCTTTTTGAGTTTACTGAGTAATTTTTGAACCCTAGAAACCACTCAGAGACCTATATGCAAGCTTAATGCTCACAAACCCATATTTCAGCTGCTGAGCATGACTTTGTGTCCTTAACAGGACATTGGAAGACACTCAATCCAGTTCTCTCATTGACTTGAGTTCCTCTGTTCATAAACCATGGTGAAGAACAGGATTTTGCTGTTGTACCCCTGAACAGCTTAAGATTCATTGCCATAAATTAAAGATTAAATAATGTGGCAACAGCAGAACAGAACTTGAGCTGTGCTAAAGCCTGGCTCTAGGTTTCCTCAGCTGCTGTGCTGTATGTTTAGCATTTCTGCTCTCACCAAACAGCTGCACACTCAAAAGTTTGGGCTGAGAAGCATCATCAGTAGCAGTGAGCAGTGAATTGGTTATGAGGTGCTGAGCCCATGTCAGACAATACAGAACCAAATACTCCCAATGCACTTTTGCATCTCCCATTTTTCTCCACATCATTTATTTCTTTGCCTGTTACTCCTGCAGTCACTTCTGTCCTTGTTTATGGCCTATTTTATTTGTGCAAACTCCAAATTCCTGCACCACTCTGAGGAGAGCCTTTGATATTCAATGGGAACAGAGCTTGGGGAGTTGACACTTACCTAGACACTTCCAATAAAACCATAAAAATTTTTAAACAACAGTATTAACTTTAATTTCCAGGGACATAAACGATTACTTGGTTGGTTGAGGGTTTTGTTTTTGTTTTGGGGTTCTTTTCAAAGAACCTTTGGGTTCTTTTGGGGTTCTTTAGGGTTTGGGGGTTTTAGTTTGTTTAGGGGTTTTGGAGGGTTTGGGGGGATTTTTTTTGGAGGTAGGAAATTGGTGGGGCAGTGGAGAAAGCTGGATGCAGGGATTGGGAGAGGGGATAATTTCTGTGCTAATGCTCCTTCTCACGGAGTTGGGTGTGGGGATTTAATCAATGATGGCATTAAACGGAGCTGTGAAACTTGCTGCAGGCAGCACCACACTGATCCTTTTTTAGCTTGGTCAATCACTAAGTACAAATCCGAGTGGCAGCTCTCAGGTACTCCATCAGCCGGGGTTTTGCCCGTGCGATGGATTCAAAGTGCCACCTAGTGGGAATTGTCACTGTGGAGAGGCCAATGCGGTGATTTCCGTTCAGGAGTGATTATACAGCTCTAGAAAATGTATTTGTGGATCCCTCACCTATGCTGAGACACTCCTATATCCAGGGATATTTTCCATACTAAAGGAGGGGGGGGAAAAACACACTTCCAGAAAGAAAAAATAAAAACTATTGATGTTAGTTAAGAATTCGATGAAAAAAATCCACATCTAGTCTGTGCTCAGCAGCCAAGTACCCAAATCCAGAATGTGCTCCTGGAGCCAGGTGTTCACAGAGCTTTCAAAACCATCACCTAAGGTAAAGAATTTCCCCAGACAGGATTTAGCAGCCCTAATATTAAAATATAACACAGTTTCCTTCTAAATTTCAAGGAGCTGCAGCCAGGGGGGTTTCCAGCAGCAGAGAAGTGTTAACCACACACACACAAACACAAATCCCACGGATGGGAATGCTGGATCCCGTTTTGCTGAACTCAGCTGCTCACTGAGCTGCCAGCAGGAATTCCTCTCAGCCTGGGGCTGTGGGCAGGGACTGGAACCTTGTGTTGTGCACCAGGTGAGAAGGGACCAAAGGGAGCTCTTGGTGGATGAGTTTTTCTCCTGTTCCTGTGGGCAGCAGAGGGGCAGGTGGGGCAGCAGGCACTGAACAGAGGCTGTGATCTGTTTGCACTTCTGGGAAGGTTCTGGAGCAGGGAATTATCAGGTTAAGGCTGCCACAATGTCACCACTCCAATCCCATTGCAGCAGGGTCGTGACTCACACAGCCCACGGACATCCAGAGCATTGCAAGGTGTTAAAATTCAAAGCACAGAGAACAACAGTGAGGAAAGGAGATTCTTTTTTTCAGAACTAGGAATATTCTCACAGACCTTGTGAGGCAGCTGTTTACTGTAGCCATCCTAAAGGCTACACTTCTGTCAGCATGTGTTAGCTGGAAGTTGGGGGTATTATTTAAAGAGCATATACACTGATTAACAAAGAAAATACATTTGAAGCCCAGCTACTCTTTAGAGAATACAAGATTAAAATATCACAGTCCTGCTCTAGGCTCCTCACTGTCATCACCTCCTGAACCGTTCCCTGGTGAGCAGTGGATGTGACATTCCTGCCCTGTGGCTCCATGCCACGTTGGATGGCAGGAGTGTCCCAGCCCTGCCTGCTCACACCCCAGCTCTGCCACCACCCAGCAATCCCACTCCGTATTGCAGCACCTTTCAGATCTTTTTAGCCCAGAAAATTCCTTGTAAAAGTTAATTTTTAAAAGCCACGTTCCATAATAGTCCACTTCATGTTTCAAAGGAGAGATGTTACCATTAATCAAACAACAGAGCATTTAAAAATCCCTGCAACATATCCAGAATTCCAAGCCAGGATTCTTCAGGAGCTTTGCTGCTTCCTGCAGCTGGACATGTGACAGACGTGAGTCTTGCTCCAAACAGAACTGAGCAGGCTGAGAAGTTTGAAATCTGAATAAGGTCACAGTCCCTGCCAGCCCGGAAAGGTCTCCTTGCCATGCAGGCAGCTGACCACCAGCTGTCCCCATTGCTTCACTGGAGTCAGACATCAGCCTTGCAACGGGAACACGCCTCCAAAAATGAGTGATGCTACTCTTTGGAGACCAAAAAGAAAAATAAAAGCTCAAAAAAATAAAATAGAGCTACTGGAGCTCTGTCAGTCCCTAGATAAGAAGATGAGATGTGCAGGAGAAGGTTTGCATCCCAGGACAGGGATGTGGTTAAAATGTGAGACAGATCAGCTTGGAAACACAAGGATGGGAGCTTAGCAGATCCATGGCTTTGTGACATGACAAAGGAAAGCTCTGGAGACTCGTTCATGCAACAGAAGAGGAATAATCAAAGTGGACTGGAGGATCCAAATGTTGCTGCTTGGTCTCTGCCCACATTATCATCACCTGATAAAACCTCCTTCAGAGATGTTTTCCCATCCAGGATCTCTGGTGGACCCCAATTCCCAGCTTCAGAGGATGGAAACTATTCAAATTTAGAACTAGAAAAATGCATCTTAGAGAGGCCCGAGGGTGAAGGTGTTTTAGGATCATCTCAATAAAGTTCTTCTCTTCCTTGAGAACTCAGGACGATTTCTCATTTCCATTCACTTTGCATTTGAGAACTTTTGAAAATAATTAGTTTTAAATTAACTATATTAATATGTGATTATTCACATAGCCCCAGCAATCACAGATGAATGACTGTGGTTTAACTAATAGGTAAAATTGAAATGATATAAATTATAAAAGGTTGGACTAACCAAAGCTAAAGTCCAGCTTGCTGGAGCCAGACCAGCTTAGGGTACTCAAGAATCCAAAGGATGCAGTTTTCTGCTTTGTGGGCACAGCATGTGGCCAGAGGAGCAAAGCATTGTCAGTTCAACCATCCCAGATTGTAAAGCCCTTTCTTCAAGCAGTATGGAAGAGGAAAAATCTCCTTCCATGTCATCATATCCATGTATTATTGAAAGCATCAGAAAGGTATTTTATGTGATTTTTCTAATACACAGGAATAATTACCATTTTACTGCTTTCAGTAGCTCCATGAGACAAATTAAACCATTGTAAAAAACAGATTAAAATGTTCCTCATGGAACAATGCTGCAGTGGAGGAGAATGAATCCATGACTGGGACCTGGTGTATCCAACATTCCTGAACACTGAACAAGGGCAGATCCAACTCAGCCCCTCTGCAGAGCTCTGTGTTGGGGTGTATCAGGTGGATAAAGCCTGCAGGAAAAGTTTTGTTGAATGAACATAATTAGAATATTTTGCAGACAGCTGGAGGGCTCCAGTAGAGGAGCAAATAAATGCTGTTTCTTCCTCTGGCTGATTTATTGCTACACCTGCACTCAGGAGAGGCACTGAAATGCCTACAAGGATGAGGCTTCAACAGTTTTGAAGAGGAAGAAAGGAAATGAAATCAACTTACGACAAAAAGATGTAAAGAATCTTTCTTTGTAACTATTTCAACACTCAGGAGCTACTGAGCAACCACAGTGCTCTAAATTTGAGAAGGGAGAAGAGCATTTGAGTTAAAAAGTAGGAAGGTCCCACTACATTAAAATCCCACTTTAACTGCAGACAGGTTGTCCAGAGACACCTAATTCTAAATTAGCCAACTGTGATTTATTTTGCTGCTGCAGCAGAATGAAGCAGTTCAGATCCATGACCCACTGCTCACTGACTTCCCTGGATTTGAGAAGTCCTTCCCAGCAGCTCTGCTGGGTAATTTTGAGTGGCCAGCTGTCACAGATGTGCAAATTGCAAGCGAGTAAGCTCACATATGCAAGCAGCAGAAACAGCTTCTGGCAACTTCCCACCACCTAATGATTTTTAAAATACCTTTCAGCAATTACACCAGCAAAACATCAGCCCCCAAAAACAAGCAAACAAGCAAAAAGCACAACTTTTACCCAAGTGCACAGCAGGAAAATCTGAAATACTCTGAGCAGGTAGCTGTGCTTCTGAAATGATCAATCCAAAAAGCTTTTTCACAAGGCACGTTGTGAATGCAGCCCAAGGACACCGTTCTCTCACTAAAGGAAACAACAGTGTTGTCAGGTGTGCAAAGTGATTCCTTCCTCCCAACAACCTGGAAGTTTAAATGCTGTTAAAGTGCAAAAGACTCAGAGAAAAAATACACCTCTGACAAAGAAAAAACTCATTATACTTTGCACCTGTTTAAAGAAGAACTCCTTTTAACAAGTTGGACCATTAATAAAGGTGCAATTAAGTATCACATCATTAAAGGAACAGGAATGAAAACAGGTTGAACTCCCATTAAGAGACAATGCTAAGGTATCTATCTCGTTTAAAAAAAGAAATGCACACTATCTCTCCTTGCTCCTGGTTACAGATGATCTCACAGGGATTTGTTACTCACAAACATGAGATTGCTCCTGAAAGTTAGGAAACTGCTTTTCTTAGCTATAAAGCTATAATTTGTTCCCATATTTCCAAGAAAAGGTGTTACTTATTGTGAAGAAACACAGTAATGAGAACAAAAAAAAAAACCTGCAGGGAAAACTATCACTCATTTCAATATCACAACCAAGACATAAGCACAGGGAAAGTGACAAATTCTGCATTCTCTCAATAACAGATTCCCTTTCTGTGAACGTTGGAGGTTGGAATGGAGGAACTTCAATCGCTGTGGCAAGCAGCCAGCTCATGAATAGCTTGCTAACATCAACAAGACTATTCGTATGAACAAATGCTCAAAATGACTATGAGACTTCTTGTTTATCCTTTGTAATGGTAAAATCACCGGGATTACTGTGGTTTCTAAGTGCTCTCTCACACAGATGAAGAGCTGAAGTCAAGAAGAGTGCTCTTGTGAGGAGCTCTGTAAGAGCTGCAGTTAAACACTGAACTGCTCCTTTGGTTTTGGTTTAAAAAAAACCAGAGCACATTGGAGCAGAACTACTACTGGACCAGCAGACACCAGGCTTTGAGTAACTCTAACCGAGAGCCTGAAGTGAGATCCTGAAGTGAGATCCTGACATGTACTGCTCAAGAAAAATACAACTTCTACTGCCTGAACAGTTATGGTTAACTACGTGCTCAGCTCTGCTGGAAGACCACGGGATTTCAAACCACATTCTCAAAGTAAAGAACGGGGCTGGCAATACATAAAGATCTGTGAGAAAGGAAGCACTGGAACTAGCAGCAAGGTGGGGTTGCCGGCATGGGCAGCCCTTCATTTGAATGCAAATGTAATTTTGGGGCAGGCAGTTATCTGTGACATCAGGCAGGACCTTAGTAAACTGTTACCACCAGCACCTGGTAAAACCATTGTTAATCATGTGTAGTAAAGGGACATCAGGGCTAGCAGGAGTCATTTATAGAGCCAGGCTGGGCTAGAAAAGAGAGAAAGAAAGAGGAGGGGAAGGGAGATCAAACAAACCCTGCGAGGAGCAGGATGTCCCAGCAAGACAAAGGCAGGCTGTGAGCATCATGTACGTGAGCTATCTGTTGGATAAAGACACCAGCATGTATCCGGGATCCGCAAGGTGCACCAGCAACAACCTGCCCGTGCAAAACTTCGTGTCTGCTCCAGCCTACTCCGACTACATGGGATACCACCCTGTGCCAGCCCTGGACAGCCACGGGCAGCCAGCCCCAGCCTGGGGCTCCCACTACGGCCCCCAGCGCGAGGACTGGAGCGCCTACGGCCCAGGCCCTTCCAGCGCCGTGCCCGCTGCCCACATCAATGGCTCGTCCCCTGGCCAGGGCTCCTACAGCTCTGCTGATTACAGCTCCCTGCACCCCGCTGCTGCTGCGGCCTTACCTCCTGTAGATACAATCCATGCCCAGCAAATCTCTCCCAACAGCCAAAGGCACAGCTCTTATGAGTGGATGAGGAAAACGGTGCAATCCACTTCCACAGGTAGGAGGGCACGGAGGTTTTGTGCTGAGAGGAGATTTTTGTTTGTTGTTGTGTCATTTGGGGGGGTTTTGCCAGGTTCCCTGTTTAGAGGGAAGGATTCAGATTAATAAAGGAAGATCCTGATTACTCTGAAGGATTCTCTTGCTAGCAGTTAAATATTGGTTCAATTGTTGGATGCTGGGTTTGATCAGTTGTTTATTTCTTATGTTTCTTGCTTGACTTTTAATCCTGTGGGAAATGAAAAGCAATGTCCTTTCACTTCTCACTTCAGATATGGTTTTTAAAGTTTGTGATATCCAATAGTTGCTTTTAATAGGAGTCCTATGAAACAAAGTATTGTATTCACCACCACCTATTCTTTGCTTACTTTCCTCAAGTTTTGGAATACCTAAGAAAAGTTCAAATAAAATATGCACCACAGGGGGTTGGTATAAGGCTTTCTACCAGAAACAACCCCTCCAAACCTCAGAACACTGAAATGAGATCTGCAAGATCAAACAATGAGTCAATGCTTTAAAAACAGGCATGATAAGGAAAGGCTTGCTTCACTTTGTAGTAGCAGCTCTCAGAATATGCAGGAATACAAAGATCCATGGTAACGTAGCCTGGTAATACAGCCACAGATCAGGCTCTGCTGCATGGCAGTCAAGGAGTACAAAACAATTCTTCAATTGTACTTAAGCAGTAAAAATAAGCCATGAAGCTTGAGGGAAAGGTTCTGTTTGATTGGGAGGAGGAACAAGAGAAAAAATATAAATATTGAGCATCTCCAAAACAAAAATCTGCACCCTGTATATGAAAAAACATTAAACATGAAAGGGGTGAAGAAAAAGGAAAGGAGGGAAAATTGCCTGAAAAGAACAGAGGCATAATCTGCTGTATGAAAGTATTTGATCCTCTGAGGTGCTGAGCAGCTTTGACATGCACTGAGATCAGTAGAAATTAGGGATGCTCAATTCCTCCCCTAAAGAGATGCTCCCAGTATTTCAGTGTTGCATCCCAGGAAGGTTTCTTCCCTTTCCCTCCCCTCCCTCCACACGTGCCTGTAAATAAAAGTCTTCAAAGCAGGGACTGAATCAAGCTCTGGTGGAAAAGCAATTACTTTTAACAGACATTAGAGAATTGAAAGCAACTGCCTAGAAAAGTTGTCTGTATTAAAATAATACATCTAATTTGTATGGGCAGAGTCCTCCTCACTCCTGATGAACACAACTTTAGTTCATGGAGAGTTCACAGAATGCAACAGAACAATCAGAACAGGCTGTTGCTCTGTGTGAATAAGAACTTGGGGGGTAAAAAGTTTGTATTTTTAAAATTGTATTTGTTCTTCACTGAATATTTTGAAGAAAAAACAAAAGAGGGCCTGCTTTGAAAAATCTTGCAGCTTACTTTTGAGGAATCCTTACAAGGGCAACAAAATTGCTCACTAATTGTGGGATTTACAGATGGCAGAACCCTTGCTTTAAAAATCCACTGTTCCTCATCCCTTCCTTACCTGCTTTGTGCTCCTGTGGATTCCAATGACACCAAGGGAGCAAGGCCTGATTTGTTCTGTGCTGTCCCTTTGATAGTGGGACACTGGGATAGATTGATACAGCACACATATATACATACATATATACACATAATATAAAATATCACATTCTAATTGCTGCATAAAAGCATTTAGAGATTTCTCACTTTCCAGATTTCAAGCCTGCAAAGGTCAGAGCACTCACAGGAGAGCTAGGAGTGTCTCCTTTCTGGAGTGGTCTAACAAGGTATTGAGCATATCTGTGTCCAGAGCTGGAGAAATCAGCATGCCATGGGAACAGACCCTCCTAAATGCTCATGGGCCAGTGGAAAGCTACATTTAAAAGTTACTGAGTGCTGCTTTAGGGAAAAATCCAGAGAAGGAATTCTCCTGCTGCTTCTTTCTCTCTTACATATATTAGTTTTTCTGCTAGGAGAGGTGGGCTCAGAGCCAGCAGATCTGCTTCATTGGAGTTGGTTCCTTTCTCTTCCTTCATTCCTTATCCTCTGTCTTTTTCTGTATAAAAGCAAGGGCACTACTGTCCTTCATGGTTTCCCAAAAAATAAAATAATTTTAAAATATTTTCCCTTGCAGCAGTGTTAGCTCTAGGAAAGCACCTGAGTGAGTTTGGTTCTGTACATGCAGGTGTAGCAGTGATTTCAGGTGTGTGACCAGGCTCACTGCAAATGTTGTTTGCTGGATCATGATTAAACCCCTCATCATTTTCTTAGATGGAATCCAATTCTTTTTACATCCTCAAAGCTGTCTCTGTTCACTGAGCATTATCCTTCTGTCTCTTTACAAAAGCTTTGGGAATCTCAGTAAAGGTTTGGTGTTGCAAGAATGAAGGAATCACACTTATTATTTATTAGCTTCCCTTATTCCCTGTGAATAGATACAAACCACTCTTCTTCATGATGAAAAAAATTAGGCTCAGACTTACCTGAGGTGGTCACAACAGAAATCACTTAGACAAATTAATTTTGTTATTTATTCATTACATGCTGCAAAGCACTAATTATCAATACTAATACTACCAGTAACATTTCACTGTGAAAACAATAATTATTAAAGCAAGTAATTTTTGCAAGATATTCTCAGAAGCATGCAAGAAATGTTCCTGTAATCTTATCCCTTTAAGACTGGGAGAAATTCTTTCCAAAGGTTCACTCACTTTGAGTAGTCTGGCTTGGAGCAGCTACAGAAACAAGACCCCAAATCTGTGGCATTCCCATCTCCAGAGATTTCATGGTTATCTTCTCTAACTGGTCCTTTGTGGCCTCATGTCCTGACAGATGACAAACAAAACACTTTATTGCAATTTCTACCACTGCCTCATGCCCTCCAGGTTTTTGATACTGTTATCTACACAACTAACCTGCAACAAAGAAAGAAATTATTTCATGTTTTACTATGTAACTTTAAAAACAACATCAGTGTAGAACCATGTGTTCAACTGAAAAAGTGAAATTTGTGAGGTTCCCTGAAACCTGTGAAAGATCTCATTATTTAATGTGAGATTATAATCCTGATTTAATACTACTAGAATGTATTTCCTGCAGGAAAGTCCTGCTGAGGCTTTCATGCATCCTTCTGTCTCTGACTGAAGGATGGCTGAGTGTCTGGCCCTGCCTTGGCACTGCAGGGATTGGGGTTTGATCCTCAATGCAGAGCACGTAGAATCCCTGTCTCTGCACTCCTCAGGGTGTTGAGGATACAGGAAAAAAGCCAATGTGTTTTGACTCAGAGCACTTGAAGGAGGAAGCACTGAGTACTCAGGATTTCAGCCACAAACACTGAGAGAAAAGAGTCCTCTAACCCTTACACTGCTCCTGTCTCAATTACCCTTTGGAGAGGGTGAGCACAGGCAGGACAAGGAGCAATTGTAACACAGAACAGAACAAAGCCACAGCTAGAAATATGAGGTGGTAATTCCACACACACACACAAGACATAATTACAGGCAAATTCTTTGATGGAAAGTAGAATAAAACCACCTTAGAAGAAGCTACAAATCTCGTCCTGTTGATTTCAGGATTTTTATGGAGCTGTGTCATCACTCACACAGGAGTAGACTTGACTTTATGACTGTGTGAGAAAACAACACACACCTGTGGTAAAAGTGTGCCCAAAACACTGAGTTTGAGCAATGAACTCCCAGGAGAAGCTGAAAGTGCACCTTAAGATCTGCACTCATGTTACCATAAAACAGGGTGGGGACAAGTTTTGAAGCAGGTGAACTGATTTAGAGGTGAGATTTTTCCTGTAGATGACAACTGTCCTAGCATTCTTCTTCAATAAAAATTTCTTCTGCAGACATAAAGACAGTTTTCTGCTGCTGATGACAGGAGAATTTAGAGCCTCGTGACTAAAGGCACTGTAAATGTATCACACTTAGTCTTTGAAGGAAGGAGTTCTATTCCCTCAAATCTAAAGAAGAGGAACAAGCCTCTTTAGAGGTCATTCCTGTAAAATGCTGAATGCTAAAGAACATACAGCACTTGGGGGAAATCTCAGTTAATCACTTTCCTTTTAGTCAATACAGTCATTGGCAATGGGATTTCCTCTGGTTTGCCACTCAGAAGTCCACCTACATTTTCTGCAGGTTGGGTGCTTCTGCCTGTCCAGTCATTGCTTAAAGAGAATAAAAATGACTCTGCTTCAGATCCAATTCCTTCTGTATGATGAAGATGAGTAGAAAAGTTTACACTAGCAAAGGGAAGAACAGAATTTGGCCAATGAGCTTTATTCCAGAGTAGCAGAACATATTCAAAATTGAAAACAGAAGGGAAAATTCGAGTTGAAAGGTTTAAATTCTATGATTCTATTCTGGTTTTTTCAGCATGAACAATCTGAGCATGTATAAAAGAATAGATAAGCAAGATGCAACAGAAAATACAAACACAGAATTTCACTGAGTTTCACAAACCTTTAACACCTAACTTTGCAGTAATGCACAGGACCAGGACACCTACTTACCACACCAAGGTTTCTGGCAGGAATATTATACAGGATTGGATCTATGTCACATTTTCTAATACAGTGGCTGCTGGGGTTTGTTTAATTTAGCTTTACAGAACATCATGTGCAGCACAACGCTTGTCTTCAAAACTTCTTTAAAATTACTTTTGCTTCACAACTTCCATTAAGTCAGTGAAATTACTGACTTATGGGGAATTTACCCCTTACTTTTCCTACACTTTTAAAGTACATAAGTAGAGTCCTAAACAAAACTCTGAGGCCTGATCTCTGCCAGTCTGTATATTTATAAACTCAAAAATTAACATTGTTCTTTTAATACTAAAGTAACAGTGAGATGCAGGTGGGAACTGATCATATCCTCAGGCCAGAAGCTGTTTGACATTTCTGGGATGATTTAAGGTAACATCCAGTCACCAAGGACAGACATAACTTCCTCTGAAACACTGCTAAACCCTGGAATGCAGGTTGCAATGCTTTGTCAGCAATCCCACAGTAATCCCACACTATCCTATCCCAGGACATCTTCAGGTGCCTTCTGGATTTTAAGAAAGATGCTGCTTTCAGTGCCTGCAGAATATTCCTGAAAAGTTAAGAGAGGACGCTCTGAAAGAGGACCCAGGGCTGGTTCTAATGCTAATTTATTTTGCTTTGTAAACTAGTTGTGAGGTCCGATGGTGGTTTTTTTTTTTTTTTTACTTTCCTGGCCTACATTGTCTGAGGTTTTGAGGCCTATCTGTCATATTGAGGCAACAGACCCTTTTAACACTTCACTTTGCTTTGATATGCACTCTTGTCTCTTCCTTCTCCCTCCTTTCTTCAGGAGTTATATTGCCGGAAAGGGTGATGATTTTCACAGCAAATAAAGAGGCCTTCTCCCAGCTTTATTGTCTTCAGAAGAAATACTCTGTGAATTTTATGACCAATGGGAAAGCTGTTCCCTTCCCCCAGCTGAAAACTTGGCCAGTCACAAAAATTGCCAGAGTGGGTGTGATGGAACAGCACTGTTAAACTATATCCCAAGAAAAGATTTCCAGCTCTGAAATGTCTGATTTCTCACTGGTCCAAAGGCACTCCTCAATATCCACTAGTGCAAAAGAGGGTTTTGATAAAACTCCCTCTTCTTCTATAGCTCATTAAACCCAGGAAATCCACTCCCCCAGCACAAAGGCAGGCAAAGGTAGCTGCTTCAAAGCCCTTTTGTTTCATTTCTCTTCCACCCAAGCACCAATAACCTCTCCAACCACAATTCCACTGTCCATCCCAGAACACATTTCCTACAGAACTGACACAGTATTACTGATCATAATTTTAACTTGTCACTAACAAAAGATTAATTAAGATGGTACAAAGTCAAATGTTGGCTATTTCACTCACCTAAGTGGCAAAAATATGCAGGATTTCACTAAAGAATTGGATTAATACAAGGACTTTTATCATTGCATCATTGAATTCTGCCATTATGTCCTGAGAAGTGAAGAACATCCTCCCATTGTCTATGGGGTGAATCTATTAGTCCCACCTCAAATTTCACTCAGGTAATATTTCTCCTGGAAATAGAATGCAATTAAAATTAAAAGCAGTATGTCTGCAGAACACAGTGGAGTGGAGCTGCTCTAACAGATGGAATTTAGAAGCTAAAGTCCCAACTGTTGAGGGATGGGTTCTGTTGCTGCTGTTTGTTAACTCTGGCAAATAAAAGTGTGCTTTGCCTTTGAAAGGAAATGCCATGTGCAGACTAATTCTAGCCCAGCATTCAACAAAGGCAGTAGGAAGACTCTCACTGACACCAAGGAGAGTAAAGGCCTAAAAAACTAAACCATGGCTCTGCCAGAGCTAAAAGTAACTCTTGGAAGACTCTGGCAGATCTCAGCTCCCACTGTCTCTTGTCTCTCACAGACAGTATTACTCTACACAGAAAAAAAAAATCAAATTATTAAAGACAAGGTTTATGTGACACATCAGAGAATTTTTGTCAGAGTATTTCTCAAAATTTCCTTCCTTTTGCTTTTTTTACTTTTTAAATTATTTTCTTAACTTTAAGAATCAAATTAGATGTCAAAGCTCCCAATCTTCCTTCAAAAAGAATCCAGATATTATCAATTCCACTAAAAAACACCTGAGAGTTACTCATATAGAAATAAAGCATCTTATGGGAGAAAGTTCTGTTTTACATGTACATTTAATTTCTTCTTCAGCTTAAAAAGAAAAAAACCACAACCCTCTCCTATTCAGGTTTAATAAGCTTCAAGCACTTAAAACCAGAAACAGGAAGGTTTTTCTTGAAGTTTACTACCTTGTTTTGGCAATAGAGGAACATTTGATATTTGTCTGTGCCTTCTGAATGAGAACAGAGGTCAAGATAAGATCACCTTGTTGCTCTTTTGTATACTCCATCTTAACAACACAAAGGACACTAAGGAAACATGTTAAACATTTTGTCCCATAGAATGACCCCAAATTCTCATTTGAAGAAGAAAAAAACCCTTAACCAAACCACCAGTTAGAAAGATCAAAAGTTTAAAAATATCAAGTGAGGCATTAAAGCACCACAGGTGACCATATGTTAAACAAACAATTTACACTTCTAGTGAAGGAAAACAAATGTCCTGGTATTTATGTGGACTGAACTGAATCACTGCTGTTCCTTAGAGACTCTACAATTCTTACCTTAATGCTGTAAAATTAGCAGCACTTTTCACTTGATTATCAGTGTAAACCTCACTGGGCTAATTCTGTTTCCACTGCAGTTTCACAGTGGTGGAAATGTCAGTGAATGAGAATGTCCTGGACATCTTCCCCAGCCAGGCAGCACCTTCACAGGCAGGTAACAGATTTGAGACAAAGGAGTTTGGCTGCATGGATTGAGCAGAACCACAGCCTAAGGAGCAATCCCACACCTATTTTCCCTATTGAAATATTCCAAGTAATCAAGCTGATGGCCTTAAGAAGACTTAGATGATGCCAAGAGCACTGCTGGAACATGGAAGCTGAAGGACCAAATTCTGATGAACACTTGGTTTTACAAGCCTGGGGAGAGGCCTAGAGAACCTCTGTCTTGTGGGGTGAACCAGAATCATCCCCATCCAGGATATAAAAGGATTTATTTACAGCATTGCACTGCCTAGGGCTTCCAGTGCTCACCAAATCTGGCTCTGGGATCTGTACAAAAACTACAAAGAGGAGCAGAGCCTGAAGAAACTTCTAATGCAAGCAATAGGTTGGTGAGCCAAAAATTCTTAGAAATAGCAAAGTCCTAACTATCAAATACTGGAAGAGGTGAAAGTGACCCTATATGGTGTGCATGGCAAGTGGAAGGCAATGCTAAATTTAAATATGTTCCATGAAAAACAAAGAGACATCACATCTCCCCCCACAGATGGGGGAAAAAAATGAACCCAAGATTCTGCTGTAGTCCTGTATGCTGAATCCTGATCTTTGGGTGCTATGAAACTTCAAAAGCAAGGGAGTGGGAAGGAGGGGCTGGGTGGGAATCAGGCCTTTGGCAGCACTGAGAGATGATCCCTCCAGCTCCTCTCTCCAGCCAGGGAAAGCTGATAGCTCTGGGGCTCTGTGCCATCACCAACTCCATGCCTGAGAATCTATTTCACCCCATTCAAAACTACCTGCTCTTATTAGAGTGTAATCATTAGGGGTTTGCAGCACTTGTTTTTTTGATGAGTTAGGCATCCCAATAACCTTGTCAGAAAAAGCTCTGTAAGCAAACAGGGGGTGCTGTGCAAAGCCACACAACACCTGCAGCAATAGCAGATGGGTACAGGTACAAACACTTCAGGTTCTGTGCATCACCTGGGAGAACTTGAACCTAGGGGGGCTCTTCTGCTGCAGTGGCCACTGAGGGGACAGATTCACAACCTCCAGCACCACAGTGGAATACAGAGGAAAAAAATACTGAATATATTTTCAGTATGTCTGTCCCAGACAATTCACTGGCTAAATAACATTTATATAAATATTTATATGTACATCTGAAGGAATGTCCATATCAATAGAGGTAAACAAGGAAGCATCAAAAAGTGGTAAGATTGTGGTCAGCAAAGATGGTCTTAACAATGAACAAATCTGTTAAAAATGTGGGAAGACCTCAGGCTTTGGCTTTAAGCAGGTGCTGATCTCCAATATATTGATTGCCTAATATGAGCATAAACCACAGAGGAAGGGAACCAGCAGCAGCCTTTCCCATTCTCAGCTTTCTTTCAGAACAGCCACACATTCTGTCCTCAGAAATGACCCCGTATGGAATCCATAAAATTTGAGCTCCTTGCATCTGTGTTCCCTGGCTCCTGTCATCTGCCATTGCCTTTTAATGCCCTGGATGCTGCTGAGCTGTGTCTGCTCTACTCAGCTGCACTCATAGCTGAAAGGAAGCAGCAATGCTGCTCCCAAAACAGCAGATGCTGCAGTTCCCTGCCCATTGTGAAGTATTATTGCTTGCCTTTTCTCTTTTTTATGAACTGTCATCTGAAAATCTATGTTACTGTTCCCTGCGCTGTTATCAGGTCATGGTCAGATTGTGCCAGACTTGACAGGAAAACACAACCTCCAAATTTCAGCAACAATCACAATGTTGTAGGAATTTTTCTAGCAACAAGAAGTGAGGAACTTTGGAAGCACTCAGTGTTTTCTGTGCAGTAAAATGTCCTTCACAGTTTTCTCTGAGGCAGGTAAGAGTGTCAGCTCTAGGGACAGAGAAAAGAGCAATTCAACACCAGGCAGGAAGCTTGCAGCAGAGCTGGGAACAGAACCCAGGTTTCCTGGCTCCTTATTCTCACCAGGAATGCCTTCTCTGTCCCAAATGATAACACAGAGGTGATAAAGAACACAAGAAGCAGTTTATTATCTATTTACTAAGGAGCAAACTTAATATCTGATGGTATGAATCTCTTGTGTTGTAAATCAAGACCGAGTCAAGGGAGTTACTCTGGGTAAGTGCATAGAGAATCAGGCCTAAAATCCCCCCAGATATTTTCAAATGTAAAGCCAGATATTTTGTGTTACTAAAGTAAAAAATCCTAGCTTGAAGCAATGTGTTCTTCTTTCAAAACAGGTAAAACAAGAACGAGAGAGAAGTACCGAGTGGTTTACACAGATCATCAGAGATTAGAATTAGAGAAGGAGTTTCATTACAACAGATACATTACAATCAGGAGGAAGTCTGAACTTGCTGCAAACCTAAGACTTTCCGAGAGACAGGTAGAGTATGGATCACCCATCCAGGCTTTCCTTTGAATTGATGATTGCTGCTGAGGAGATGACTGTATGGTAAAGAATACAGAAATGTTAATGCCTCGAGTAACCAAACACTGGGTTCCCTTTGCAGTAGAACCCAAACCAGAGCTGTGCAATAACCCAGGAAATGCAAACTCCAACTTTTTCCCGTTCTGAGAAACAGGAGTTAAACCACATCACCAAAATCCTGCCTGGATTTCTCTCTGGGCAGTGGTAGCAGGGAGAATTTCATGCTGAGATTTCTAAAGCAGAAGTCCTGGTTCTGCTGAAGTCAGTGGGAATTCCATAACCAAATCCAGCAAGGTCAGTCTTAGAGGAGATGGAAGTGATGAGCTCAAGTATGTCCAGGACACTTGAAGGGTTTTGTTTCCTTGGCTGCCTTGTACCTTTTGTTAAAGATTTCCTACATACGTGCTACTCCTTTCTCCTGCCCCATTTCCTCCCCTCCAAATTCCACTTCTGTTCCCAGAAGATAAATCAAAACACAATCCTGTGATTAGGCCTGATTCACTATTGTTCTATGGGCTCTGCTGAGCAGCAATAGTCCAGAACCCACCCAGTTACAGCACTCTCCATCCAGCTTGAACCTGGCTCACACAACACTGAGCTTACAGAAATGGAGAAGCAAATATTCCTCAATCTGCTGCTGAATGTCAGGATTGAATTCTTGAAAATTAAAATTGTTTCAGCCAGGTATAAAAAATACACTATGTGTCCTTTTGCTGGCTGTTAAAAATTTCATGATCTGACTTAATTATTCTGAATTTCAATATTACAACCCTGCTTCTGTAAACAACCAGTGATATTTACTTGAATAGCTCAGTGATAATTCTTGATGAATGTTTTTGTTAGTGTATTTGAAGAGGTGAAACAAAAATATGTGATCTGTTTCTTCGTGTATATTGGGGAAACTTGGCAACAGCTTTTGCAATATTTGTTCTTCATCATCATGATCAATATATCAAGAACAAAATGAATTCCAGTTCATATAACCTATATCTCTGAAGTGTATTTTAAAAATGTAAGATTAAGTGAAAAATACTTGATAGACTCCCACCAGCAGCCTTTTGTACAAATTAAACAACTCCATCATATGAGCACAACTGAACTATCCCAAATTCTTCTGCACACCACCTAAAACTTGAACTGATTTTCTGGAAAAGCTTTTTTTCTGCCTCTGCCAAAATTCAAAATTCTCTGGAAGGAATATTTCAAAAGGACAAAGAATAATCGTTTAAACAAGGAAGGAAAGATGCAATATCTAATTAAGAAAAAGGCAAAATGAAGCACTGTTAACATAGGAAAGATACAGAAATAAAGGAGATGATGAGGACGAGAAAGAAGAGAGAAAATCAGACTTCAGGGGAAGAGAGATTTGCATGGAAAAAAGAATATGGAAAGGAAGGAGGGCAACAGGTAAAGAATAAGTCAGACAGATGTAACTGGCCCTGTCAGCTTTTAGTCTGACATCACAGATCTGTTCTTATTTGGACTTATTTGATAATTGGCACACAACCCTGAAGTGCCTGCTAATTTCTCCCTGCAGATCTGCTTCCCTAGTTTAATAACAAACCAGAATAAAAACCTCAATTCACAGGCAGGTAAGAACACTGAAGCCAGAGGGTAATTCTGAAAGGCTGGTTTAGTTTTTAGACTGTTTCACCTTTTCGTACATTTTGGCAAATATATGAGAAAAACTGGATTATCTTTGCACAGTCAGAATGCACGAGATCTGAGAGGGCTTGAGACTGGTTTAATGGAACATAATTTGGTACTGAAATGACATTCCAGAACTAAGACAACAAAAGGAACTGCCAAACATCTTGGATGGCAGCCTGGGACTTAAGAGACTTGGTTTAAATTTACACAGGCTTTGCATGCATTTGAATCCTTCAGCTGTAAAATGGAATAGTAATGCCTCCAGGAGAAGGCACCCTGAGATTGTCACAGAGAGTTCTTATGATGTTTTGTTGGGCTTCACTAGTGGTTTTCTTTTAAAACACAACCTGGTAATCACAGGTGTTATCATCTCTCATTGTTTTATCTCCTTTCCAATCATTATTCTCTTTCCCATTCTAGTTTCTATCAAAAAATAACTGAACAGGCCAATATTTCTCAGCAAAATATTGATTTTTTTCTTTTGGGTTATAGAAAATGGTGACAGAAGTGTTTCTTTTGCTGTCTGAACAAGAAAACACAACAAACCTGAATGAGGTGGCTCAGTATTTTAGCTGCAGTAGTTTCAGCTGACCATTACTCACCTTCAGCTCATGTCCTCACTCGTCCCAACCCGATGAAGATTCACCTTCATTCCTTCCCAAAGGTGGCTGTGACAGGCCAGGGACACTGGAGGCACTGGATTGTGTGGGAAGCAGCAGCAGATTCTGGCTCCATCTACAAATGAAGTAGAAGGCACTCAGCTATTCAAGCACTGCTAAGACAGTATTTTGAATTAATGTTTTGTATTGCTGGTGAAATTCTGCTCAGAAGTGAATTTCCAGTGGTTTCCACACTGGAACACATTAATTAACGTGCACCATCCAATCAGGAAAGCTTCTGTGCCTCAGTTTATAGGCCAGTAGCAGATCTTGGCTTGCCCTGACTAGGGCATACAGTTGTCAATGTAACAATACTCTTATAAAATTTTGGCAATCACTAAGATACATGAGATTCTGTTCTGTTAGATTTTGTTTCAAAAAAATAAATAAATCAAAGCTCATTCCATAAAGAAATAACTGAACTAACGACAAGATTCACTTTTTATCAAGCTATTAATAAGTATTTTATTACTAGATAGGAAAGATTACCTGTATAAAAAAACAAGCAGCTCTGTTGTCTCAGTTTGTGATTGCCTTTGTCAGTGGTCCTCATGCCACTGATTTTCCCTATGATTTTGTGACTACACAAAGGACCATATTCATTCTGGTAGCAACTGAAAACAATTTTCCTCTGCTTCTCTGCAGGTGAAAATCTGGTTCCAGAACCGCAGAGCCAAAGAGAGAAAATTAATGAAGAAGAAAATGACTCACTTTGATGGCAGCAGCCTCGGCTCTCTGCAGAGTGACTCTGGCTCCGTGAGCCCGATGCCAGTCCCTGACGCACAGACTCACTCGGAAATGCCCAGTTCTTTATTCCCAGCGCCGCCTCCCCCGGCTGCTCTCCCCATGAGTGGTCTGCAGCACGGGGGGACCCTGCAGCAGGTGGTGGCCTCGCAGTGACACTGCGGGGCAGCCACGGTGGCACTGAGCCCACGGAGCGGTACCGGAGCACTACAGGACCCCGGAGTGACACAGCCTGGGGCACACAAGCTTCAAGGACACTAGACCGAGAGCCACCTGGCAGGTGTGCAGCACAGCACGAGCTCCCGAGGGCCATGGAACTGCAGGAGTCCCTCGGGAAGAGATGCCTGGGCCCCGGGGCAAGGAGCCCTGCAGCCTGGGAGCAGCTGGGGAGGCACGGGCAGGGAGAGCCCAGCAGCAGCCACAGCCGCTTGTAACACTGCAGACACACAAAAAAGCACCAAACTTGCCCCAGGCAATCAATCCCACACTGCTGAGTGTCTGTCCCTCGGCCCCAGGGAAAGAGAATATTCCTGCTCCTTTGATCTCCACACAGGTTCCAGGTACTGATCCCACTTGTGGACTCTGCACGTGCATCTTGAGAAATGCAAACCTGGCTGATGTGTTTTGAGCCACTTGATGGAAAGCCTGGAGCCGGGTGGTTGCACTCACTACATGTTAAGGGCAAAGGTCAGGGATGAGCTTTTTGGAATTTTTGCAGGTTTGACAGGTATGATTTCCAATGCTCCATACACTGGTATCAACAGGCACTCTTCGATCTTACTATAAATGTTTTGGAATTGTGAATCTTGGCCCAAGTTCATTTTTGGACAAAGAAAATTCATGTTAGATTCATTTTGGATCCTAAAAGAAAGAGCAAAGTGGGGCAGAAATCCTTTTAAAAAGCGTAAGTGTTCTGAAAAGTGACTGCATTTCATAAGACAGCAGAGCCCATGGACAAAGATGCAATAATTGCATTCAACCAATTTTAAATCTGGTCCAGTTTTATGAGTTATTGTGACACTAATAAAATTTGAGAAGCCAAGTTAATAGAAGAAAAAGCAAACAAAATGCTTCACTTAAAATAAAGCTCTCAGCATTTTTCATGTGGGTCTCAATTCCTGAAGGGCTGATCCCTTTCATACTAAGCAGAATTTAGTAGGTAATCAGTACTTAAGAATAATCTGGATACTTATTTTCCCAATATGATTTCCACTTGCATGTGCAAAACTTTTATCTGCAAAGGGAAAAGTTTTAGAGCACGTGAGTGATTTGGGAATTTGTATCCTCATTGTCCAAAGCACGTTAGAAATTTAGGATGCCTATTCTCAGTAATTTCCATCAAGGTATCCCCTGAAATCTCTCTGTCACTATTGCAAAAAAGACTAAGGAGCATTAAGTCATTTAGGCACTACATTCTTGGGTTTGTTCTTTAATTATAACAAATAGTACTATTAGAGTATCAAAATGTTGGTGATGTGAAATTACTTTGTATATAAAGAACATTAAAATAAATGCCTTTTTTCATAACCATTTTGCAATGTGTATCAGCTACTGCAGCAAGTGAACTTGCAGATTTTCATGGTTAGTCTGTTCTTGAATTGCAATATCAAATTTAAAAGAAGAATTATGGTAAAGGAGTTTAGAGGAATTAGAGGAGCATGGCAAGAGCAGGATGGTTCAGGGAGCTGGCAGCTTTCACTACTTAGTAACTTGATTTATCATTTTGTTTGCAAGAAGGACAGTGCTAAACAAAGGTAGAGTTCAATGAAATGGAGAAGGTGCATTGTAAAATTCCCACTATTCCTGTCCCAGTGCTCCATTTGCTGCCAACAGCACAGGTAACAGAGGGGAGAGGAAGAAGCTGCAACTCAAAGTTCAGCAACAGAAAGTCTCCAACTGATTTCCACATGGTAGGAAAAGAGGAACATGACAAAGAGCACTTGGGAAAAAAAGGGACTTCCCATCCTCATCAATGAGCATTGCAACCAAACTGCTCTCCCAAAAAAGAGCCATTGGATTTACCCAAAAGAGGAACCCACTGGAAACACACAGCACAGCCATTGTGCTGGCACAGGGAAATGTTAGAGATTTTATTCACATATATACAGATATTTAACTTAATAGAGACTGGAAAAAACTTCAACAGGAAAAGCATCCTCACGTTGGCCAATTAAATGGAATTGTGCTTGCAGACTAGAGAAAAACCAATAAAAAAGTCCAGATTTAGACTTTCAAAAGGTAAGAATACAGAGGGAAACTTTGTCTTTTGCACTGATATACAATAAATTAAGACCTAGTTCTAGCTAAGTGATCAGAAGCCTGGCCCCAGGGTTCTGCAGAATCAAGTACACAGCTACCTATTTTAGTCACATTTTCATGACACAGCTTAATTCACATTAGCATTTCTAAAAGCAAAAAAGTACTTCAAGGAAGAACTTTAAGAAATGTGTCTGAACACAACTTCTTTCTCTTTAAAATTATTTAAACATCATTCAAAGAGAGTGGGATCTGGCAGAACGACCTGGTTTATCTTGTTTACATGTAGAAGAGTTATTGAGGAAGATAAGTGACCACTTTGAAGATCTGCTTCATTTCTGCTCCAGTTTGGTGAAAGCATGCTTGCTATAGGTTGCTATGTGTTTCCAATCAGAAGTTGTTAAGTACACAAAATAAGGCTGGATTTTATTTGCAGAAGCACATGTTCAAAGGTTAAAATTTATTGCTCCAAAAGCAGTATCTATAAACCAGGGCAATAGCTTAGAGATTATTAACCTTCTAGTTATGCCAGTGGCTGTTTTAAGTAGCTCGATTTTTTTGTAAGAATTCCCAACAATCTCTCCAGTTAAGTATTTCCAATGGGCTCTAATCCTTTAAACAGTTGCCCACCAAACCCCAAAGGAAGTGATTTTTCTCTCAGAAGCTTGTGCAGTGCTGTTAAGTTGCTGCACTCTGTCCAAATAAAAATAAGAGAGGCAGAAAATTGCAGACAAATCAGCTGAAATTATTTCGGTGCAGCACTGTGGGTTATGAAATACTGGTGCCATCCTCAGGCTAATACTCACTTTCTTCCTGACTTTGGGTATATCAAATAACTCATCACTTTTATCACATCTGAAAACTCAGGACACTAAAGCAGAGTACTGTGAAGATTGATTGGTTGTTAGGGAAGTGCCTTGAAGAAGAAAAGCATACCTTAGGCTACATCACAGGAATATCTAAGCCCTTAATCCTAATTGTGATTAAAAGAACTATCAAGGAATATCCAATTTTCAGAGGAATTCACTAAACTTTAAACCCTGTTTCCCAGCTAGAATTGTGATCTAGATGGCACCAAAAAATCAAGCAAACAGCACCTTCTACCAAATCTTCTTGCAACTAAGCAAAATATGCCATTCAAATGATATTTCTAAAACAAAATCTTCAATTCTTGCTTAGGGGTTATGCAATCATTAAGGGACATAGGAGAGAGCATCAAATATGTGTCACCTTCTACCCAAGGAGGAGATTCAAAAATATATTAATTGTGGATGTCACCATAAAAACAAAAAAGCAGATTTCTGCTTTAGCTCCCTTGTTTGGTTTGCTGGGGCAGTCCAGGGACACTGAAATGCCACAGCCCTGAAAATGACTCACAGTCACATTTCCGATGGCACTGGATGTTACTTGGACACAATATTGTGCAAAATTCATCAGGTAAAGAAATAGGCACAGGTTTTATGATGAAAATGTTTGCAAGCTGTTTTCATACTCAGCACAAATTCTTTCAATTGTCTAAAAAAAACTCTGTAAATGTCTCACAATAAATGGAGAGGATTAAGATACACCTGGATGCTCTTGGTTATCTAAGCCACAACAGAGTCCCTCTAAGGCAGGAGAGACTTTACATGGACAATAATCCCAGAGTTAAATGTGTGGGGCAGAAATGCCAGGCTGCCAGCGCCAGAAGGCTGCGAGTGGAGGCAAACAGGGAAAGCAATCGATTCCTTTGTTACCTCCTGCAAGAAACCTCACACCAAATAATGCCTGCAGGATTCGCAGGGAGCACCCAACAGTCCCACCCGGCCAGGAGGAATTAGCTCAGTGCCCGGGAGCCCTGCACTGCTCGGGAAGGAAGCAAATCAATGGCAATCGAGGATCTGCTGTTCATTTTCATGGTTCTGCTAAAGAATTGATTTACCCTGGGGGTCATGCACGGGCTCTGTAACTCCTGCTGAATTCAGGCTGCTTGTGGAGCAGTAAGGAATGCTCTTATTTCTGTCAGTATTGATTTTGAAGCAGAAGTTAAATCATTTTGATTTCAGAATAGTAAGACCCTCCTTTAGCTTCAGACCATTCCTTCCTGGCAAAACGGATGCATTTTGTCCATGAAATACAGTAATAAAACACATTTTAACATTCAGAAATTAAAGAGAATTCGTTAGCAGCAGTTAGAAAAACAGAAATGGGTTAGACGGAAGGGTAAATACAATCAGCTCTCTACCAGCCATTTTTCATCATTTTTCAAAAGGATTTGTTAACAACCAAAACTTCAGAGCATGAAATTAAACCAAATACCACTGAGGAAGGCTTCACACACAGCTGGCATCTTTATTTCTTCTCTTGCTTTCTTATGAAAAGCAAATTCCCAGTAGGGATCAGAGACACAGGGCAGAACTGAAATTGTGCTCTATCCCTTCTTCCTTTTCCCCAGAAGATTCAGTTCAGCAAGGGAGAACAGCTCAGTCAGCACTGCTCATTCAGCTCTCTGGGCTGTGCCACATCTGCCATGTGCACATACTTGCATTTCAAGCCCTGAAAATGAGACCTAAGTAGGGTTCTGTATATTAAAAAAGCCCAATCAAAAAGGGGAAATAAAATTTTCAGAAGCTTTGTGTTTGTTGAAGCTTCGGTAAAAACAAAAGCCACCTCTTTAGCTGTGTTTTAAGATTTTAAAACCCATTTGCATTCCTTCATCACTAGTTGGGTTTTTCCCCAAAAGAACTGCCCTCAGCTGACAGCAAACCATGTCCTGACTGATCTCTCCTCAAGATTCCTACATCTGCCTAAGAATTTTAGGAGAAATGAATGTGCATGCAAACCCAACCTGAATAGAGGGTCAGTAACACTTCCAAAAAGCTGCATTAGAACAATCAGCAATACAGAGTTCCCTAACAAAGTCCTGAGCATGAAATTCCAAGCATGCAGCTCTAAAAGTGTGGGCAAGGAGCATTCCTAAATCTGCAGTGTTATTGGAGTGGTCATCTGGAGGCAAGAAAACAAACATCTCTTCCTATCACCTGATCCACAAAGGGGCACATTCAGCTCACCTGCTTTTTGATTCTCCAACACAAGAGAGATTTCACATCATTTTCACGCTTCAAAGACAGACAGATTATTGTCTTCTTATCTCCATATGAAAGGAAGAGTAATTTTATGAGTAAGGGTTCCTAATAAAAACTATCAGAGTTGTAAACACCTTTAATGTAAGTTATCATACTATAGGCAAGTTTTAAAGTAACAGTAGCCCTGAAATTGCAGTTTTAATAGCTGTCATTAAAACACTTAATTGCACATTTGTGATTATGTTATTATTACTGGGGTGGAATTGCTCTCTAGAACAGCTCATATACAATAGAGAATCATCTCCACTGCCTGTACAAACAAACCCTTTAGAGTTCCAGTGGTGAGCGCCATGCTTGTTATTATTGATACTTTTTCATCAACCACTTGCTAGAAAACTAGAAAATTTTCTACCCCAAAGATCTCAAAGTACATTTGGTTTAACACACATAAAACTTCACTTTTAACAACCACAGAGACAACTCCCATGGCCACTGCTTTAGTAGATAAATTGCACCTGGCATTTGAACAGGTGAAGAAAAAAAACAACCTTGGAGCTCAGTTTTCCTGGCAATCCATCTTTCTGAATTCTGCCAAGGAGCACCGTGCTGCTGCTGCAACACAGATCTGTCCTGTTCTGCCTTTATCACTCACTGCAGAAAATGGTGCAAATATAAGACTCCACATGGCTGAGTTTTGTGGATTTTCACGGCAGCCCACTGCCTCAGAACTGTTTTCACTTCCCTACCACCCCACAGAGTCCAGAGAGGGCCCATGTTCCACCAGCACTTTACACAGGCAGCACACCAAACCCTTACTCCACCCACTGCCATGCCCCATACAGTCTAAGGCAATGGCAGTTCACTTTTTCCCTTCTTTTTTGTATTCCCTGAAAGCCATCCCACCAGAAACATGCATGGACCTGTAGCCTAAGTTACTGCACTGAAGGTTCAGTGCTTCTGTGGCTCTGAAGCTGCTGACATGCTGGGCCTGAGCTGAGCATGGCCAAGAAATGATCATTGGGAAGGCAGGCTCGGATTAGCAATCAATTAGCTCTCAGAAAATAGACAGCTAGCCCAAAATTTTGGTAGCCTCAGACTAAAAGACAACATGCAAATGTACGGCTCCTTTTTTATATCTCCACCCTGTTCTGTTACACAAAATAGGAGACAGCAGACCCAGGGAGCAGATCATTTGAACATTGCCATTTTAGTTATCTTATTTTCACTTTGGTGTTAAAAATCTGCAGTCCACCCCAGCAATCTTATCCTGCTATGTAAATCTTTTTAAACAAAATGCCTGATTCAAAGCTTACTATTGTTAACTGATATCAAATCAGTGTAGCAAATTGCCATCGGAGTATCTTGATCTAATTATGTTCTGGAAAGAATCGAAATAGATCTGAAGAAAATTCAGATAATGGAACAGGCAAAACAAGAAAGGGAAAGGAGGAGCATAAACAAAAGATAAAAGAAGAACAGAGAATAAAGGATAATGCTCTGAGATACAAAAAATAGGATTGATACTGAAACTGTTGCGGCTATGTGCAGAGACATGGATAAAGCAAGAGGAACCCCAGGGATTAAAAATGTTCCCATCATCTACTGCAGAATATGAACTTCCATCATTCACAGGGATGTGAAAATGGTGTGCTTGGGGAAAATCAAACAATGGGGCTGAGCTGAAATCTCTGAACTGCCAATGTTCATGGATACCCTGTCAGTGGATGCAGATGCAGTCAATAGAGTCAAAACTTTCCCCTCCTATGGCTCTGCCTATGACTGACAGCCCTGCACAACTCTCAGCAATACAGGGGAATAATGCTCACAAACAGGATAAATAGTCCAAGGATACAGGAAACACATCTCCTTTCATTTGGATGACATTCGGTACTAAAAAGTCTGTGGGCTCTCAAAAATTGTGTTACAATTCTTTGTCTTTGAAGATAAAGGGAATAAGAGTCTCTTTCCATTTATTTTTAATGTCTATTTTTATAAGGGTACACCAATTATAGAAGATCTTATTTTTTCCATGCCCTATCCCATGCAATTTGCCTCAACATTCTGAGGATCCCAATGCTTAATGCAGAATTCTGTAAATATACCAGAATTAATTACTAAGATTTTGCGACACTTCTCAGTACAAATTCCTTCCCCAAAAAGGCCAGTCCTAAAGAGAAGAGGAATATCTTTCCTGTCTGTAAGTACACACTTAGAATCCTTTAGTGCTGGAATTAGAAGGGATGTGTGAATAGGAGTAGTGTCAAAATACAAAGGATACTGAATGAAAACCCACACCTCTATAAAGGGAAACAACTCATGGTAATTTGCACCTCTTTTGCAAGCATAGCCCTTACAAATAGCTCATTGCAAAGAAACCCATCCAAAATAAAAATACATCGAATTCACTCCACAAATTGCAGCTACACAACCCGGAGAGGCAATTCTAAAGTCCTAAGGTGTGGTTCAGTTCTCCTGTTAATAATAAGCTGTTAGTAACAGGATATAAAGCCACTTTCAGAATCAGTTTTCTCAGAGGGACACAGACATTGACCCAGGGAGCACCCGTGTGTCACAGAGCAGCATCGGGGCACTTCTGATCCACAAACTTAACAACCCAGATGTCTCTCCCTGCTGGTTTCCCTGGCCCAGGCTGCCTAGGAGAGCAGACTACAGCCAGCAGCCTCAGAGGAAGGAACCGGCCTCCCTTCAGGCAGATAAAGCTTGGCTTGAAACAGAAGCCAACAATATTCCTGGGCCTAATCAAAGACTTTTTTCACTACTTTTTACAGTCATTTTCTTTGTACTTCTGGCACCATCTTTGTTAGGAAGATTTATTGTCTGCTTTTTAAAATTTATCAGTTTGCAACAGCCACCAGATGAAGGGATCTCTTAAATCACTCTGTATGGGGAGAGTGTGAACATGTGTCTTACAGTGAGAGCTTTAAACTCTCCCATTCTAGAAAACCTCTTAGAAACATCAACAATGAGGAAACATTTTTGAGACGGTTATACTCAAGACATGCTGTTTACCAGGTGCTCTATATTTTGAAGTTATTTAATTACAATTATTCAAATTGACTGTACCCATTAAAGACTAAAAAGGAGATTTTTTAATTATATGAGAAATTAAGAGAGTAACAGATTTATTTGTTGATTGATAATACCTAACAAAATAAAGGCTTCAGACAAGAAGAATGTTAAACATTGCTATTGTAGTTACCACTCTAATTTATTTTTAAAAGGTGCATTTATTTAACTATTTAAGTTACAAATCCAAGCAACTGTTGCATCATCTTACAGGACTGGGATCGCTGTTGAATATCAGGCAGGATAGTAGGATAGATAAAAGTTCTCTGAAAGAGAAAGCACCAGAACCAGCAGCAAGGTGGGGTTGGTCAGCCCTTCATTTGAATGTAAATGTAATTATGAGGCAGGCAGTTGGGCTGACGTCAGACAAGATCTTGGTAAACCATTACCACCAGCACCTGGTAACACAGTTGATAATAAAAGAGGATGAAGTAGAAGATTCCAAGCAGAGTGGCATTATTAGAGAAAACCAAACACAAATATTTTTGAGCAGTAAAAGAAGACATTGAGGAACAAGATGTTGTGACGCCGTGTTTACATCTGGAACAGCCATGTACGTGAGCTCGCTCTTGGAGAAGGAGCCCAGCATGTACCCAGGATCTGCCAGGGCCACCAGCAACAACCTGCCCGTGCAAAACTTCGTGTCTGCTCCAGCCTACTCCGACTACATGGGATACCACCCTGTGCCAGCCCTGGACAGCCACGGGCAGCCAGCCCCAGCCTGGGGCTCCCACTACGGCCCCCAGCGCGAGGACTGGAGCGCCTACGGCCCAGGCCCTTCCAGCGCCGTGCCCGCTGCCCACATCAATGGCTCGTCCCCTGGCCAGGGCTCCTACAGCTCTGCTGATTACAGCTCCCTGCACCCCGCTGCTGCTGCGGCCTTACCTCCTGTAGATACAATCCATGCCCAGCAAATCTCTCCCAACAGCCAAAGGCACAGCTCTTATGAGTGGATGAGGAAAACGGTGCAAACCAACACTGCTGGTGAGTGCAAATTCAACTTCCAACCTCAGAAAGCATCTTCTGCTATCATGGAGCTTAGAAATAATTAACTTTACTTGAAGCACATAGGTTGGTGGGTCATTTATGACATTTATTTAACCTACTGCTGTTTAATGCAGTTTTAACTAAATATATGGTAGTTTCACTTTCTCCCATAAAGGCTTTATGTGGTTGCTGTAGTGGAATGGCTGATGTGGTCAGACATGGCTGGAGCTCAGCTCCAGGAATCCCTGTTGGAATATTCTGCAAAGCATTTTGTGTGATAAAAACATGATAATCATGAAAGTGTTATGGAGCAATGCAGCAACATTTAACAGTTACAGACAGAAACAGTTATTTTGTGCTGCAGGGGAAATATCAATATAGAATCAGGTTGATCTTTTTAAACCTTACAGACTCCTCCATAATTACAAAGAAAACTATGTGCTCTGATCTAACTGCAGTGATTATGCAATTTTCTGCAATTTTCCTGCCCAGATTTAATAGGTGAGCACAAATATTCCTAGGGAAGCAATCTGACTCAAACAATCAGCATAGACTATTTTGTTTGCAGATCACATAATTCCTTGGTTAAGCTTTCTTTTCATTTAATTTCACATCAGTTTTACTTTCCTTACATGCCAGAATTTTTCAGCTTCCACAATTACACAATTAAAAATCTCTTTCCTGCAAGTGCCACTCACTGATGTGCCTGTTCTTGCCACAAGCTGCCTGCCAGATGAACCTTTCCATGTATTTTCTCAAGGTGGAAACTGGGTGTAGCAAGGTTTGCTAAATCTGTTGTTAAGGTTAAAAGTAGTAAGCGTGTGTTAGGGAGCATCAAAGAAATGCTGGAAAGAAAGCAGAGCAAGTACAATTGGAGCAATCTTAGAAGACACAGAAAATCTGCATTGCTGCTTCAGACAGAATCCTCCTTCAAATGGTTATTACTCAGGAGCAAAATTAGCCTGGTAATTGTTTCTTAATTACAAAGCAGGCACACATTGTTTAGCCTCTGTTACTAAATATAAAATGCCTGGTGAACATTAGGATATCACAATGCTCTCCTGCCACTTGGAGCCTCTACAAAGGCCTTCAAAGCCAGGCAGATTCAGTCTGCTTCCCCCCCACTTCTGTATACTCATGTAAATCCCAGTAACTTCATTAACATCATTGGAGATTGCCAGGTGTAGAAGTGATGCAAGACTTGAGTGTAGATCAAATTCAGCTGAGACTACTGAATGTCAATGAGGCAGCCCTGGCTGTGTCATGTTGGCACTGAATTTTCAATGTGTGGCATTCTTGAAGAATGACATTCTTAAAGTTTAACACACTTGAAAATCTAAATCCTTGCTTTACACTTATTGAACAGTCTTGGAAGACCCTGAAAGGTTTCTCATGTGCTTGTCCAAATTTATAAAATATATTTGCAATTCAGAGACACAATTTTGGGCCTAAATTCATCTCTAGTGTGGAAAGTGCTTACACAGGATTTACACACATTCTGAAATACTTTATGAACCATTTGGGACAGGTGGAACAGGGCCCATCAATAGCTGCATGTCCTGAGGCTGTGCATTCCTAGAACCCAGTCCTTTGAAGTGGTAAAAACACTCGAGGACTTCACAGAAGTGAGCTCAAGGCATCAACCCACCTTAAAAAGGAGATCATGAGAGTAAAGCACAAATGTGGTAATTGTGCAAAACAAGAAAAGTACCAAAGAGATTTGGCTTTTCATTGGTGTTTTTAAAAAAATGGAAAATTTTAATCCTGACACAGAAAAAATTGTGATAAATGGAAGAAAATTCAAAGAAATTACAAGGCTAAAATTATGCATGTAACTGCTCTGTACCACCTTATCAATATTTTCTCTAGAAGAAAACTGACTTGATGCCATTATAACCCCTCTTTGAAACACACTTGCTGTTTTTTCTTATTGCCATAATATTATTTGGGCTATCAAAGTAGCTACTGGTTCTTCTCCTTCGATGTTATCACTGCTTAATGAAGTTCATTGCATTAAAATCCCAGAATTACAGCCCTAAAGTCTACAAATACATTTCTTTGTATATCCTTAACTCCACCAGTGTGTACACACATCAATGTACATGAGCAGAATTGAGTAACAGAAACCACAACACACCTAATTAGATGAGGGAGCCTCCTGAAATACTGTCCTAAAGACACTGGGAGTTATTTTGGGTGAGGGGATGTCAGTGGGAATTGCTTCCTCTCTGGTTAGACTCTATTAAATACTCTACATTCTGATTCAATATTCTTATTTAGCATTTGACACCAAAAAAAAAAATTCAATTGCAGGTAAAGTGAAATGAAACTTTACCTGATCAAGTCAATCTTCAGGATGAAACAAGATCACAAAGACAGAAGTACTCTGTCCTTTCAACAGATATTATCTGAATGATTTGAAATGATACATCCTTGGACTAAAAGACTGTAACTGTGTATTCAGAACCAACCCTTGTTTTACTTCAAACACACAGACATTGCACATATACAAGGCAATAAGAAATTTTTAAAAACCCAAACATGGAAAGTGGGCTTGGTAAAGAGACCTTCCCAGTCAGGCCCTCCAAGTGAGGAGAAGAACATCTAAAGAATTCCTGACAGTCTGATCCTGGTTCTACTGAAAATCTATGATAAAATCTGCCATCAGCTTCAGTTATGCTGGAACAGAACTTCCAATTATCTTCTAAACCCTGTGTAATCAACAGGGTAAGATGTGTATTTTCTGAGAGCAAGAGAACCTTCAAAGTGTAAAACTTACTGAAAAGGTATCTAAAGGGTCTAGAAAAAGGTTTTAAAACTTCATATGAAACTTCATCTGGGAGTGACCCTTTTCAGAAAGGGAAGGGACTTTAACAGGACCAAACAAAAGATGATTTTCATATGTTACAAGTTAAGCCACAGGATTTTTTTTAATACCCAACACATTTTATGTCTTTGTTTAAATGAGCAGTGATGTACAAGTATTTCTTATTACAGAATAGCAGGAACATGGCCAGAAAGCAAAACAGAAAAGCAGGAAAAAAGGCCAGGCCCCTGCTTTAATGCTAATTTATTTTGCTTTGTAAATTAGTTGTGACATCTATTTTCCACTGGCCTACATTGTCTGAGGTTTTGAGGCCTATCTGTCATATTGAGGCAACAGACCCTTTTAACACTTCACTTTGCTTTGATATGCACTCTTGTCTCTTCCTTCTCCCTCCTTTCTTCAGGAGTTATATTGCCGGAAAGGGTGATGATTTTCACAGCAAATAAAGAGGCCTTCTCCCAGCTTTATTGTCTTCAGAAGAAATACTCTGTGAATTTTATGACCAAGGGGAATGGGGAAAACTACTCCTTTTCTCCACCCCCTCAAATCATGGTTATATTTGCTGATTATAGTGAGGCCGGAATAACCTTGTTGAATTTTAACTTGTTTTCAAAGATTCCCTCTAAGCCCTCCGTTTACAAGGAACCTGAATATCTATACTATTGTTAGCATTAGAACTATCACCGAGGGCAAATATTTCAAAGCCAATGATTTGTACTATGAAAAAAAAGTAAACTTAGTTGGATGATTTAGTCCTGCAAATTTAGGCAGGAGAATCTTCTATGCTGGAAGTTGAAGTTGCATAGGATTTGGGAAAATATCCCTAATCATGTATTTCAGCTATGTCTACCTTCAGATAAAAATATCCCAGCCTGTCCTCAGTGTCAGTCCAAAATTAAAGAGAACTGAGGAAAAAATATTCCTTCATCTATTTCTGTCCCTTTTTCCTCTGCTAAGATGAAAGCGTCTGACATTTGTTTAGGGCTTGTAAATTCCAAACCAATTGGCTTGTGTTTCTGAATGTGAAAGGGGTTCTTGATAAGATCTCCTTGTCGCTCCTTTGTGTGGCGTGTGCTTCATCTTAACACCTCAATGGATTTTAGGGAACCACTTTAAAGGAGTCTTTGTCCTACAGTTTGTCCCAGAAAACTCACATCAAAAAAAACTGGGAAGATCAGAAGAAAAAAGGAAAACTATCTAGTTGGCTGTTGAAAGTGCAAAGGAGAACAAATAAGTTGAAAACTGATCTCTCTGGATTATATGAAGAACTGCTCAAAAATTATATTAAATGAGAGATGCATTCTAAACATTTAGTAATGCTTCTCTTAACAGCATTTATCCAATATATCAAAGAATATTTCTTTTATACATTAGAGAGAGGATGATCCTGAAATCCTTTTGCAAGATTTTATTGCCTCATCTTACAATTGTCAAGTACCTCCAACTCTAAAGGGAAGCCCAGCACAGAGTACCCTCAGGAATATCCTACAGGCACTCAGCACCTTGCAAGACTGGACCTTTCTGAAAAAGTAAATGAAATTATTATTTAACTTCTCAGTTTATCCTATGGCACACAAGAAAGGAAAAGCATTTCTAGTAGGACATATCTTTGTGCTAGACAATCTTCAGAAACTCAGATAAAGAATTAGGCCACGGTACAACTGCACAAATTGTGACTGAAGCTCAGTCTTGAAATCCTGGGTATTTATGCTCTCATAGACACAGAAGTCACTTCACTGAGCACTGAAATGAAACCCCTTTGAGATTAATATAGCCAGCACCAATTATGTACTGCTATGAATTATTTAAGATGCTTCAGGGTGTTTATCACTTAAGAGCTTCACATTTAAATGTATGTTTACAGAGAGAGGGAAATAAAGAGGGAAAGACAGTTATGGCAACCAATCCTCTGTTACTTCATCCTGCACCTCTATTCCTCCTCTGTACCACAGCAAACAATCCCATACAAGTATTCTGTAGTTTAATTAATGTCTGTGAAATGCCTGAGATGTTTGCAAGCTGCTATGGAAAATCCAACTCAATATATGAATAATCTTTCTTTCCTAACCAGGTAAAACAAGAACAAAAGAAAAGTACCGGGTTGTTTACACAGATCACCAGAGACTGGAATTAGAGAAGGAATTTCACTGCAACAGATACATTACAATCAGGAGGAAGTCAGAACTTGCAGCAAACCTGGGACTCTCCGAAAGACAGGTACAGAGAGCACCCTCAGGTGTGCCCACAGTGCCCAGGCACTGCCACTGCCAGGGGACACAGCAGCAGCCACCTCCTGCCTCTCTGCATTTGACACACAGAACCCACTACACAACCCCATGGTTATTAACAGGCTCATCTGACAGAACCCTCCAGTTATATGGAGCTCACCATTAGGAATTAACTTCTACTTTAAAATGTAGGGATTCTTAGTTTCTACCTTGCTAGCCAGCTGGAATTTAAACACTTCAGCTTAACAGGATCTTAGCTATGGTCCCAGTAGTTACAACATTCATAATTTTATTTCTTCTTGAAATCACACCAAATAATGGCCAGCAGAAAATCCAAAGCATTTGATATATTTCAGCTGGAAGACAGGAAAGTCAAAACTCAATCCAATGAGGTACCTATGGGGTTTTTTGTTACAAATACATTGCCACAATTTCCACAGGCCACTCTGTCAGATTTCAGAATATTCAGGGGAGTTTTACAGCCTTGGATTTTCAAGTTAGAATCTCTTTTTGCCACACATATGTGTAGCCAAGACTATCCATCCAGGCAATGTTTAAGTGCATACTTGGATCCTTGCTCCTTTGGAGAACAGCTCTGCCTTCACTCATACCCAGTACATATTTCATCTGTCCTGGATAAAGCCAGGCTCCTGAGCAGGACACAGCTACGTGAGCTGTGTTCATACAGACACTAGAGGAATTCAGGATGAGAATTCCCTAAAATCCCTGTGTTGGAGAGCACCTTTCCAAGCACTGCTCTGCAGTGTGTGGATATTATTACTGCTGGATCCAAGCCTCCAGAATTGCAATGGTTACATTGCAATGGTTAGAGCTGGAGGAGAAGGGCAGATTTGATGATACTGAATTAGTCATCTCATTTAAAACCAGATTATCACCCCGAGGTAAATATAAACCAGAGATCTTTCTTTTTAGAATTTTACAAGCTTTTGTTCTTTCTAAATATACACATTCATGTCTCTTAAAACGTTCCTCTTTCAGTGGCCTCCTCTGATTCTGCACTCAGTCTGTGGTAGAGCATGGACTAGAGAGGGACCAGTGGAGGCTGGAAGCATAGGAATGCAGAGACAGTCAATGGCATTTTAGGATCAAGCACTGGAATTTTATAAACATATTTTAGTGCAGTGATGTTCAGTCCAGACCCAAATAGTATAGAGAATGCACTGCACAGACTCTGAGTGCTCCCAGGCAGGAACAACAAAAACCAACTTTATCATGGATGGACTAAAGTTTGTCACACAGTAGGATAGAGCTGCACTGGAAAATTTTCAGAGAATTGCAATTATGAGAGATTTGCAACCTCCACCTTAATGTTATGCAAGCTGGCTGATTTAGAACACAGCCATGCCTGGAGTCACCAGTGATCCTGCAGAAAATCAGCAGTTTCCTTTTACAGAGCTGCTGCTCCTAATGCCACCCCATTTTTAACTTGGTAAAGTTCCTTCAAGTATAATGTACACAAAATACATAATTGATCTGCATTTCCACAGGACAAAGCTAAATGCTTCTTCATGCCAATACCAGCAAAGTAATAAAAATAAATATAAAACAGTGAGATTTTTAATACAAAGCAAGGATACAACTTTTATATTGTATTGTATTCAACACACCTTAAAGGCTGTAATAAATACTGTGAATTAAGAACACAGTAAGCAAGAAGGAAAACACAAACAGAATTTCCTCCTCATTCACATTTTCACATAAGAAAATAGAGATATTTAGAGTACCTTTTAAACAGGTAAGTCTTTCACCTGCACAATGAGCCTGGGAAACTGACTGTCTTTAAGTAATGCTGATATATCTATTTATACATGTAACAGTAAATATGTATCTGTAAAATACATTAAGTACACGTTAAATATACGTATTTAAGTATATAAAATACATGTTTAAGTATATATTAAGTATATGTTATAAAAACAATCAAAACTTTTTAAATACATAAGAATATATGCACGCACAAAAATCACCCACAACATAAATGAAGAAAAAGAACCCTCACTACTTGGCTTTGAATTAATGTGTAACACAGATAATAAAGAAACCTTCACAATTAATCCATAATTGCTTCTTCCTAAATTATGACACTGGCAAAGCTGAAATGATGAACTCTGTGGCCTCTGAGTCTCAATGAGTTCATTGATTTCTGTGTTCCTAAATATAACACAGCGTGTTTACTACACCAGGCCCAAGAATAAAAGAAATCAAGAAAGAATGAATCAATTTTCCATTGATTATTATGCCAAAAATTAATACAGAATAATGCAAAAAATTTTCACTGCACAAATTCAGTATTTTGGTTTGTGAAGGGTTTTTTAGTTTGGTTTTAGCTCTGGGGCTTTTTTCCTCATGCCTTTTTGTTTGTTTGCTTTGGGTTTGGGGTTTTTTTACATAGTGTTTTTGAACTTAGCTACATTTCCATTGCTATAATTACTGTAAAAGTTGAGCAGTACTTTGAATTAATCAGGTATCATTTATAATGCCCCAGGTGAAAATCTGGTTCCAGAATCGCCGAGCAAAAGAGAGAAAAATGATCAAGAAGAAAATCTCGCAGTTTGATGGCAGCGGGGGCTCAGCTCAGAGTGACTCTGGTTCACTCAGTCCAAATGAACTGTCAAATTCTCTGTTCCCACCACCACATGGAATAAATGGATTACAGCCTAATGACATTCATCAAGTCATAGTTTCAGAATGAACAGAGGGGAAAAAAACAAAACAGGAAAAAAGAAAAAGCAAGAATGGATTTCGCCACCACTGCCATCCCCCACCTTGGAAATTCAACTTTTCAAGGGACCATTTTCATTTATCTGCCTTCAGGGTGCTGATTTCTAAGCAGGAAATCTGAGCCTATAACCAAAATATTTTAATTACTGCAAAAATCTCAGGGACTTTGTGCTGCTAAGATTCATCTCTCGGTATCTTTGCTAGCAGGTAATTTGCTTCAGACACTGACACAAAGAATGATGCAGCTGAAGATTCAGTACAGGTAGTTCTAGTCTGATCATACATATACACAGAAAACTAAGAGAACTGATTATAAAATAGAGTCCTATTGCAGAAAATATAAGAACCTGGGTGTGTTTGGTTTGTTCCATTTATATAATTAGAGGAAACCGTAGATGTTAATAAATATTTACACTTAAATGGACAGAAAAGAATGCTACTTTTCGAAAACAGCAAAGCCATTTAAAACACTTTTAAATGCTCAAGGAACACAATAATGTTGCTATGCCAACATATTGCATTTAATTAAATAACACAGATCATCTCTGCCCTATGGAATTGTATTCAAACAATAGTTACAGATTCAGAATATACCAAACCTGCCAAGATTTGTTCCACTGTAAGAAATGCAGCAATTTCTCACACGCATTAGGAAATGCCAGATAACTTGGAAGATAAGTATTACCTGAATCTTCTAGGACTGCACACACTGTTGCTCAAAAACCCGAGCACAAATGGAATGGAAACAGAACTATTACTACAAGCAAACCACCAACAAGCAAATAAAGAATTTGCTTGACATCTTTAAACATTTGAAGTGAACAGGAGCAGTCTCAGGCCACTGATTTTATCCCTGACACTTAGGTGGGGCTGAAGGCAACAACTCCCCAAAGTAGCTGAGAGGGTATTTTGAAGCTGTCACCTGCAGCTGAGCAATCATAAAAGAAATGTTCACTTCATGGGCACTCCTGAAAGTGTGCAAATTAAGGACACCATCGCAGTAGGGTTTGCTTTAATTACTGCTCTGTTGGCAAGTGAGAAGGTAGCAATGGTATCTGCAAGACAAGTGATGAGTCTGGTAAAAGTAGAAAGAAAACCCAAAGCACTAAAAAAATCCCCAAGCCCTTCAGTAGCACTGTTCTTTGGAATGTCTTAATAAGATCTTTTTGCTGGTATACAAGTGAACAGCTCTATTGGGAAAATTTAATATTCCTGAAAATGTCAAGGGTAGCAAAGGTAATAAAAAGGGAAAAAAGCAGAACAGAAAAAGAAAATAGTATTATGAAAATCATGCATCACTTATTTCAGCCACATCAAACTCTTGCTCTCAGAAACAGCAGAATAAATTCTGCTTTTCTTTGTGTCAATGAGCATTGATAATGCACTGAACACCGTGGACAGAACTCATCAAAGCTCTTATCATCTGGATCCAAAACACTACATAACAAACCTGAGGATATGCCTCACTATTCCCCATTTATTTTAAAATAACTGTTAGAGTAACTCCATGACAGCAATTCTGTTGGAAGTTACAAGAATAACACTCATCAGAACTAAATTCTGAATGATATTGTAGACATAAATGTCTCAAACTAAACTAGGAAAAAATCCTGTAACACAGACTAAGACCTTACTCACTGTAAACATTTTGTGGGTGGTTCCCCAATATATTTTCTAGTCATCTCCTATCATATGGTACAAACAAATGGGTGTATTCTAATGTAAACAACTGTAAACAGAAAAGCCTGTGTATGTAAATAGTTATAAAACTCATCCCAATGAGAAATTGAGACTACATCTGCATGGCTTTAACTCAGGATCTCCTAAATCCACTCACTGATGTTCCAGTGGGATCACAGGGACATTTAGAAGCCAGAGCACGTTGTGGAACATGCACACACAGAGCTGCTTCTGTTCACATTCACAGAAATGCACATGTGACACACACATGCCTTTTTTCTCTGCTCTTCAATCAAATAAATCCGCATTTTTTCCTTGGGAGAGGAAGTTTCCCTAGTTCCACTAGCCCCTCTACCTGGGTTGTCCTTCTGTACATGAAGGATGTAGAAGATAAAATAATCTCTCAGGAAACTCAGACTTTATATATGCAAGAAAAAAGGGAAGTGAACCTTTACCTCAAATCAGCAGAAGGGCCATTTCTATGGAAACCAGGAGAGGGCTTTTGTGAGGCTTAGCAGTGGCACAGAAATGGAGAGAGAGAAAACTTGTAATTTTCAGATTTTTTTTTCTCTGATCAGTTTTCATAATCAACAAGGAGAAATGGCAAGTACAGCTATAACACACAACACACCATTCATTGTGCATTAGAAATGCATTGCTTCAGATTTACCCTCTCATTTATGACAAAAGTGAAATGAAACAGTTATTTACCAGGTTCACATTCAACATATTCAAATCGGCATCTTGCAGATTCTAACCAAGCTCCAGGCAGTCAGGAAACACCAGCCTGCCCTGACAAACTGCTCAGAGCAGCCACTGAAGCCACTGACTGCACTCAGAACAACCACAGCTGATAAAGGAATCACTCTAAAGGAGCCCATTTTAGATGTTTTTAGAGTTGGAATGGGATACAAAGCACCTCCTCTGGCATGTTTAATATCAGTCTTGTCAATAAAAACTGTTTTTCTTTTTCATGATCTTTATCCCGAATTTTATCCATCAGATGTGTTTTAAATGTATCTCAAGCATATGTTAATAAATATTTAGGGGAGAGTCTCTTTCATCCACTAGATAATGATCTCTAAGCCTACAGACTGGACCAGATTATCTTCTCTGACTACAGTTAAGTCAAGTAAGAAGTTATTCCCCTTATCTGCTGCTGTGCATAACTACCCCCAATATGCATCATAACGTCCCTTTCAACCTCAGTGCAGTAGCACAGCTGTTTCTCAAAATAATCTAAGGAAAAAAATATTAAACTCTTTTAGACTAATCAGGATATTTTTTTAGTAAATTCTGTCAGAAAGTAACTGCAGTCAGAGTATCAGATCAGGAGGCTGCAAAGACAGAGAGGGGAAAATGGCAAGCAGCTCAAAGAAAATCCTTATCCTGCCTCTCACAGGCCTTAGACACTTTATCAGACTGCAGCCATGCCATGAGCCAGAAAACATCATCCCAAACCAAAATATAAGTCGAGCTCTCCATGCTGGCACATTTCAAAGGCCCAGTAAGGACTCCAGGCCAGGCTGACAGGAGCCCATCCATGGTCACACTCTGCATGGGAACACGAGAGCAGGATGTGCACTTGGATGGAGACACCACAGACAAAGTCTTTGCATTCACCATTTCTGGGCAGCTGTGTTTGACTCTTCAGCATTGCTTCTGTGAAGGAGAAACTTCAGCAGATGTGATCAGCCCCTGTATTTACATTTCTATTTACATGGATGAAACACTAAAGGCTAAAATAACATTTTTCACTATTTCGCTTTCTTCCTTTGAAGACATCTCCAGGGACTTTGGTTATACCCTCCCTTAGCACTGTTAAGCAGTTAAAATAATAATAGATCAAATGCCATCCCTTGCACCCAGTGGGTCTCTTCCCCAAGCTCTCCAAGTTTCCTGTTTTTCACTGTATGTAAATAGAAAACCATGACAGTGTTTGAATTCAGCTGGTTGACTGGTGGTTCCAGTTTGCAAGATAGTGAGCCCCTTTAACACCATGCTGATATCAAAAGAAATCTCTGCATCACACAACTGTCCAATTCCAGCAGCCAGCAAATCCCTTCTGACATTTATCTGAATCACCTTGATTCTTATCAGAATCCTGGGAGGTGCCAAAGCTTTGCCCTCCTCAGTCCCACTGTTCAGAAATACTTCATCAAGAAGGGCCTCTGGCACAAACTGCCCCTGATCACACTCAGCGTAGCACCACAGTGAATTTGCTGTATTAATTAACTTCTAAATATTGATCAGTGGGAGAAAAGAAAGAAAAATACAGATGTACCCTTAGTTGGAGATAGTTTAGACTAGAAAAGGGAAAGTACCTCATTATAAAATATTTACAATATCAGTTTACAAAGACAGCATAATTTAAACCCCTAATTGGCTGTTTGCAGTAGTCATCCTGGTGAAAAAAAACCCTGGATCAGAAACTTGACGACCTCTTGAAACTTAAGATTATTTTTGAAAATTGACCTACATCATTTTCAGTACAGGCAGCACAGAGCTGCAGACCCCTGCACAAAGCCAAAACCCTTCTAGACATTACAAAACATTTGTATCACAAAATCAGTTTTATTGAACCTCACACACAACTCTTGACTTGCCTTCCTTACCAAATGAACATATCCACATTTGTCTAATGAGCTCCACATTTCTACCTCTGAACAAAGCAATGGGAACTTGCAGTGAGATGCAAATCACCTTGGAAAAAGAGTTTGCATTAGTTGATCAAGAAGCATGAAGGTTTGTCCACCAGACTTAAAATACATTCTCCAAACTCCAAGAGTATATTCCCATTATCCAATAACCTCTTCCTGTCTGAAATGAGGGAATTCTGGCAGCCCACCTGACATCACTTGTATATTCTTCCTCCTGAAGAATGCCTGTGTGGTGGTGATTTGTGTGGAACAAACAGGGAAAAAAAAGACTTTGGAAGAAGACTCAAAATCTCCCAGGCTCACATTAACATTCCCTTTCCATGTTCTCCCAACAGTGCCTTTATTTAATACCATGCTTTGTTTTAACTCCTGGCTTTTCTGCTCTTTGTGTTTCATGCTCTATCTAAGAACACTTCTGATTCCAAGAAAGGAAGTGATTTATGTGGATAAACATTACCAGAGACCATCATCCTTCCACAAATCTTTCTGTTTTTATGGCATAATAGTTTCATCAAATAAACAGCATCCTAAAGAAGTGGTGAAATGAAGCATCTATTTCTTCCTGTGAAGCCATAAAGTTTGATAAGTCATGCTGAAAAAATTCCCTCTAGTATTTACTTCTCAAACCCAATACTAAACAGACATTTTTTAAATACAGACATGGGACACAAAAGGTGTTTTTTCTAAAATAGTCTATTTTTACCCAGATGCTCATTGTTCCTATGGGAGAGAACACAAACACATTAAAAAAGTCTACTGAAACTTCAGCTGAACTTTGACAATAATCTATTATTTAAAAGCACAAAATGTTAAATGTGAAGCTGCTATAGCAAAGTACCTTTTCCAATTAAAAAGATTTTTTTTTTGGTTTGTTAACACCTCAGACCCTCATTATAAAGAAGTCACACAGTAAATTATGCTTCATTTTACACTCAATACAGCAAATTATTGCACCACCTGCTTTGGAGCTCATGCCTTAATGCCATCACATGTGTCCTGGCACAACACCCATTTAAATGTCTGTAACATTGGCTTGTTTATTAAATCAAAACCCAGGATGCATTAAATGGAGGTTTTTCAATTAAACACGAGTGCAGAACGTGTTCCTGTTTGCCCTAACACCTGAGTGTCACCACTGTCATATTGAATGTCACAGCTGTACATCCCTGCAGACAAGTCCATGGGATTTATTTCACTTTCCAGCACACATTTTGTTTGTCCCTTGCTCTTTCATCCTTGTGAAACTTTCCAGACATTTTTTTTGGAAAAGCACTGAACACATGCAAGCCCTGGAAGTGTCCAAGGCAAGGTTGGACAGGGCTTGGAACACTCTGGGATAGTGGAAAGTGTCCCTGCCCATGGTTTAAGTCTCCTTTCAATCCAGACCATTCTATGGTTGCATGACCTTTCCCATGGACAGTTCCTCAAAGCAGCCATGAACCAAGAAAATCTCAACTGAATATTAAAACAAATAATGTAAATGCAGAGCAACAGAGCTATCATTTCTTCTAGTGCTCTCAGTTACAACACTCACCTTTTTGCTTTTCATACCAGTTAAAGCAAACACCCAGAATTTAACTGAGAGTAAAATAAAGACCAGTACCTTTTTAATATCCCTATACATAACTTCATTTCAGTTGTTTCAACACTTTCTTCCTATTGGTTATGAATCTATATAAAGATGAGTATAAAAATACCAGATCCTTAATATAGAATAATTTTCCCTTTTTTATCATGTTTCTAAACAGGATGTATTTTCAGATTTGGTCAATTACCTTCTCCACAATTTACTGCAACATTCAACACTAAATAAGAAAAAAGTACTTTGACAAAAATAGGAGAACAAAATTTCATTCTATAACAATTTGCTTCTTAATTTTTTTTCTCTAGCTTAGAGTGTGATTTACCTGCAGCTCCACATAAGATGGATAATGTGCTGAAGTAAGAGCACGCAGCACTCTTGATAAAGTGATAAAACTGTAGCTCATAAAATGTTACTTTCGGAGGCAACAAAAATTTTCACTGTCAAGTCATCTGCATTTTGCGGCAGTCTAGAAACTCCTGAAAAACAACAAAGGTGATTTATGAGGAAAATATTCTCCTGGAAACAACAGACAGGGATAGAGACCCATTTTTACCTCATGCAGGAGGAGGTGAGCTCATTCCTTAGAGTACCTGCAGGTCAGGAATTCAGATTTGGACACATACCAGAGCCAACACTTTATAGGAGCTATGCTAATAACAAAAAGGACCAACATCCCCTCATAATTTCGTTTTTCATTCTTCTATTGCAACTACAAACAGCAACAGTTTTTGGATTATTTTCCATTTGCAGTAGGTGAGTAATTAAGTGCTTATTATCTCAATAATGGCTTATACCTGCGTGCTGTGGGGGAATTCCCCTGTAGTATTCTGAGAGAATTTTTTCCTCAGTTTTACTATTCCTATGTGGGTTTTCTTCCCTCTCACCACTCCATCACGCTGCATATAACTCACCTTCCAAACCCACCAACAAACCCTAAAACTCCGGAAAAACTCCACAACCCCCGCCCTCCCTTATCTTCACCTCAGGTGCCCCGGGGAGAGACAGAGCGGGCAAAAACAAGAGGGGAAGGGCAGAAATTGCTACCCGGATGTTTTTATTAAAACTGTCACCTGGAAAAGAGGTTTAAAAAAAAGAGGATCAGCAACTGCACCCACCTTCCCTCAGGAGCCGCTCGCGACCCTCGCGCACCTGAAGGAGGCGCGAGGCGGAGGGGGAAAGTTATAAATACGGTTAACGGTGGTACAGATATTCAGGTCCTTTGTACGCCGAAGGTTTAGGGGTGACTTTTTTTTTTTTAAGCAAATTAAAATCCAGGGGTTTTTTTCCNAGGGGCCGCGAGGGGAAAGTTATAAATGTTATCAGTGGTACAGATATTCAGGTCCTTTGTACGCCGAACGTTTAGGGGTGACTTTTTTTTTTTTAAGCAAATTAAAATCCAGGGTTTTTTTCCCGGTTTCCCTGTAACTCACAAATGAAAACTCCCCTCAGGAACGGCTCGCGCCGGCTCGTGGCCCTCACGCACCTGAAGGAGGCGCGAGGCGGTGGGGGGGGTGAGTTATAAATGCGGTAACAGTGGTACAGATATTCAGATCCTTTGTACACCGAAGGTTTAGAGGTGGTTCTGTTTGGTTTGGGTGTTTTTTGAATGCAAATTAAAATCCAGTGAGGTTTTTTTCCCGGCTTCCCCTGTAACTCGCGAATTAAAACTCCCCTCAGGAGCCGCTCGCGCCGGCTTGTGACCCTCACGCACCTGAGGGAGGCGCGAGGGGGAATTATTAATGCGGTAACAGTAGTACAGACATTCCTGTCCCTTGTACGCCGCAGGTCTAGAGGTGGTTTTTTGGGGTTGGGTTTTTTTGGAAAATCCAGTAAGGGTTTTTTTCCCGGCTTTTCTGTAACCCGCAGATTAAAACTCCCCTCAGGAGCCGCTCGCGCCGGCTCGTGACCCTCGCGCACCTGAGGCGTGGACGGCGGGAAGGGAGCTCGGGGGAGTTATCAACGCTAACGACAGCGGAGCTATTCCGCTTCCTTGTATACGGAATGCTTAGAGCGAGTCTCCGAAAACAAGAGTTCAACAAGGTCATGCCGGCTCCGCTGTAACCACCAACACTAACTTCTCTCAGCAGCTCCCCGTGCCGGCTCGTTACTCGCCGCCTGAGGGCCGGGCGCGAGCGGCCTCTTCCGCTCCCCACGACCTCCGGGGAGCCCGGCGCCATTCGCTCCCCACCACTGCCAGGGAGCCCGGCGCCATCCGCCCCNTACCTGCTCGCAGCAGCGCCCCGTGCCGGCTCGTTTGTGGGCCGGGCACGAGCGCACGCGAGCGGCCTCCTCCGCTCCCCACGACCTCCGGGGAGCCCGGCGCCATTCGCTCCCCACCACTGCCAGGGAGCCCGGCGCCATCCGCCCCTCGGTACCGAACCCCCATCAGCGCTGCCCCTGCCCCGCTGCGCCTGCGCGCCGCCCTCCCGCCGCCGCGGCCGAGGCGAGGCCCCGCCCCCAGCGCGCGCTGCGCAGGCGCGGCGGGAGGGCCGGCGATGAGCGTCCTGCTGCCCAATATGGCGGACTTCGACACGATCTACGAGCTGGAGGAGGAGGAGGACGAGGAGGAGCAGGATGAGCCCGAGCCCGTGGTGCGGAGCCAGGAGCTGCCCCGGCCCCGCGACGCGCCCGATCCCGTAGCGGTACGGGGCGCCGGGCACATCACCGTGTAAGGAAGGAGCGGGGGCAGCGTGAGGGGCCGGTGTGGCGGGGCGGTGGAGCCGGGCGGGAGCGCCGGGAGGGGTGAGGGCAGCGGGAGCACCGTGCCCCGGCCCTGTCGGCCCCAGCCCTGCGCCCCCTTCCCCTGCTCTCTGAGGGGAGCTGTGCTTCCAACGTGGGTATTTTCCGGTAGCTCGAGGGAACCCCCAGCCGTGAATGAACAGCCGGAGTTGGCTGTTGGGTGCAGAGGCTGCAGCGCAGCCCTGGCAGCCCTCCCTGGTTGCTCCTCTTTATCCAAACAATTTGTTAGATAAAAAGCAAAGTCCACGCGATGCGAGGACGGACAGGCTGTTCAAACCAGCTCGCTGTGACCCTTGTGTGCCACAGCCGAGCCAGGGAGCCCCCACACTGCACTGCAGAGGAGGCTCCTGCCCGTGCTCTACTTTATCTGCTCCAAACTTAGTTGTGAGTTTGGTTTAGATTGAGTGTTTTTATCACTGGAACACAGTGTGAGCCAGAATGTTTGCTGCTCATTTAAGCAGTTGAACAGAAGACGAGCAAGCTGTGTTTCCTTATATGTAATGTTTACTCGTAGGGATTTTCTTAGTATTCCTGCTCCAGCAAGCTGAAGAATTAATAGAACCAAGTGCATCCTTCACAAGTTGCTGGTTGTCACGTTAATTTTCATGGCAGGGAGATATTGAAATTTATGTATTGCATAGACCCACCAAGCTTATGTTGCTTTGGCTCTGTCTTTGGATTGCACAAAATTCACATTTCTCTCTGTGGATAGGTGCAGTGTAACCTAGCTCCCTGCAGCAAAAGCACGGGGTGGGGAAGGCTCTCCCATCCCATGGGAAGTGGTGTTGGATCTGGTACTGTGTCCTCATGGAAGCCTGGAGCAGGGTTGCATTGAGCTGCTGCCAGCAGGGAGTTGCTCTGCTGCACCGCAGTGCATTTGCTCGTGCAGATGGAATTTCTTTGTGTCCTCACCCCTAATAGCTGCTGGCCTGACTAAAGGAGAGGTGGAACACAAGCAAGATGCTCAGAATACCAAGTACCCGTCTTAGAAGTTACCTGATTTGAAGTGCTGAACTGGAAAAAAACATTACATACTCATCTGCTTTGCCTTCTGTGATGCTTTTTGTGTGTTAGTCGTGTTACTTGCAGTTCCTTCTTGGCTCCAGCGTCTTTTTGGGATGGGCAGGAGCATCTCCAAGAACCAGTGATGGCTACATCAAAAAAAGCACTCTTGTCTTGTCAGTGAACTGGAAATCCTTAGCTAGCTATGTGCCCTTCTCCTAACTGAATCCCCATCCGGTTTATTTTCCCTTTCTCCCACCCCTCTCAGCTTTCTTCCTGTAACAGGACCTACCTGCATGGTAGGAGGCAGCTTTTATTAGCTCATGTGTATTTTTAAATCTCCTTATATTGATAAAAACAGTTATTGGATGTTTCCAATGAAATGCAAGTAAACCCTGACACTGGAGTCGATTTTCCTAACCTCTTATTAAATGGGAGCTGGTTTGCTTCCCAAAGAGTTTGTGTGTTGGAACTCTGTCACTTTTTGATCACACAGATGCTGCTGCTTTTGAAATCAGTTGGCTGCAGAAGCAGCCTGCTCCAGTTACTGGTGGGAGAGACGTCATCCAGGAAAACCTGGGTTTGTTTTCTGAACCTGTCTGGAGTACTGCTAATAAAAATATCTGTCCTGACAAGTCAGACATTATTAAAAAATGAAAACCAGCTCTCTGTATAAAGCCATTGTTTTCCTTGGATTTTTGTTTCAGATGTCTCCTGTTCCTCAACTGATACTGGCCTTCTTGAATACTTTTGGTGCATAGAGAATGGATAATTCTCAAATTCCAGAGTCATCTGCTTCAGCTTTTCGTGTCCAGTTCTCTTATGAAACTCCCAAGCTGTTCAATTCAAACACTTTTAGTTTCTTGCATGAGACTTTTTATTATGACCTTGTCAGTGAGCTGCTCACTCTAACAGAGTAACTATTTTGCAGTATCCAGCAGTACTAAATATAAATTCCAAGAGTTTTCTGAGGGTATTGAGCAGAATCTTGCATTTCCCACTTTACTTTTGCTAACTCTTCTACCCCTGTGCATGGTAAGGGTGACCATGTAAAGTGTATTTGTTTTATTTTAGTCAGAGAGGATGTGTGTAAAAATGGTTTGCAAAATCTATGTTCTTCTTGTCTGGGATTCTTTGAAAGAATTCTGTTGTATTTATTGGCTTTGAAAGCTTTTGAATTTTAGCACAGATAAATTACTAGGTCCTACTAAATGCCTTTTCTTCTGCAGTTCCATTTTGATGAGTTATAAACACCTTGTTTGCTGTTTCTCCCATAGTCAGTGTGACTCTGCTTGGTGTACCCAAGTATCTCCACACAGACATTTGTAGTGAAGACTGAGTCATGCCTGGCAAAGCAAAGGCAATAACTTCCAAAAACAGAGCAGTAACCAAACTGTAACCTGGTTATAGGGTTGCTATAATTTTTCCATGTCATTGAGTCCATGTGGATGGATGGTAATGAGGTAATGAAATAACCATTAAACATATTTTTGCCATTACTGTCCAGCTTCCTGTTGAAGTCTGCAAACCTCCTGGTTTTGGCTAGAAGTTACCTTTTGGTATTCTACCCTGTTTTCTGTAGGAGTGCCCCAGGGACCCACAGTCCAAGTGCTGATGAAAAGTTTATTTTCATCAGGTGGGGAAGGGAGGGAAGAGCCAGTTGAGATAACATTTGATTATTATCTGGTATTGTTCTACCTTCCACATATTTAAAATAGCAAATGACCTCAGCCTTCCACTTGTTACCAAAAACTTTGTTTTCCAAAACATCATCCATAGGTAAGGATTCTTGGATAGCTCTGTTGGCTTCAAAGGAAAATGTTCTGAACTGGGAAATGTTAAAATGTTCAAGGAGATTTCAGCTCAGGGCTCTTGAGGAATGTCATCTTTACCATCTAATGCTGGCCAAAGCTCAGCTGATACCTCATAAAGAGCAGTGTGGGATCTGAGCTCCACTCTTGCAGAGAGGTTAGACAACCTGGATTAGGTGTGGGGAAAGGAGCTGTGCTTGAAGGGGGTTGGAGAGCTTCACTAAACAGGTTTAACTTGTGCAGTCTAGTAAGGCTGATTACTATCTATAAATACAAGAGTGGGAGAAATGAGAATGAGGTGAGGTTTAAGTCAAACAAAATAAAAAGGCAAAGCACCTATAAATATTTCTCTTCTAGATGTAAGAAATATTTCCAAATTCTTCCTGTTTCAGTTCTGGGGACAGAAAACCTGAGCTTCTGCTTTGTAAACTAATGAATGTTATCTTGTGGTACCTGTTGCAGGTGAGGTTTGCAACTGGTGGTTCAAGATGTTCCTTTCAGCCTTTCACTGAGGGATTTCTGCATTTCTCTTATTATAGCTCCCTAGGACAAGTTGTGTTCTCAGCACTCTACAGATGGAGGGAAATGAGGTGATGGGATTTGCCTGATGCCATCCATGAAAACAGGGAAAGAGGGCCAGAACTGGCAAGTGAGGTCATCCTAGTTCCATTGCAGCCTCTAGGAAACAGTGCCTGGCTTTTAGAGGTACTTGTCATGCAGTGAGAAAAGTGCAACCAAAGGACGTGGGTGACTGAGCTGAATTTCTAAATGTTACACTTTGGGCAGCTTGCACTGAGGAGTCACAGAACTGGCCCAGAAATAAATCACCACCAACTGCTGTTTTAAATGGCTTAAAGGACAGCTACTAGAATTGATGTTACAGTGATTTTTAAACATACTGAATTTTAGATTTCATAGGCCTGCTCATGCTAGATCACTAGGCTGTTGTAGGAAGTCTAATTAAGTTAATTACCTCTTGATCAAGACTTGAGATTTTAACTTCTTTATGTGAAAGATTCTAGTAACACTTCAGTACTTTTACAAAAGTTGCCTGTAAACTGTAGAACATCCTGCTTCAATATTTTTATTTTATTTGGTTGTTGAGTCACCCCTGTGCTCCATCTAACAGGAGTTGAATGTTTCTAAACTCTGCAGTAAATAATCACAGAATAGTTTGTAAAACTGTGCTGAGGACCATCAGTGATTCTGACTCAATATAGTATTTCAAGGAGAGTTAAAACATAAATTCTTTAGCCACTCACAGGTGTCAGTGTGAGAGATGCCTTTCTGTAACTCAGGTTTCCTGGATGTGCTGCAACTGAAGGGAGTCTTTTGGCAACTAAGAAAAATTTGGGGGTTTTAATATGTTTCATGACTTCAGCTTTGAAATTTAACCCAAAACATATTGTGATCTTACATTCCTGATCAGATTTATTAATCAGAAAGCACTGATTTATCTTGTTCCTTATGGAAATTAGGGTGCAATGGGAATTTTAATGAGTATATGTGATCAGTGAGATAAAAGACACTACCTGTGGCTTAGGAAGTGTTTGAACTCTGAATTGTTGAAGGTCAGAGGAGAGTTCTGAGGAGCATCTGGTCCATGTTTGCTCTCTTTTGTTTTTTAATTTCTTTTGCTGTTTCCTAAGCTTCTGCTCCTGGCCACTGTAAGAATCAGTGTTGTGGACAAAATGGACCTTTGGCATGATTTAGTGGAATTGGTCTGTTATATGGGTGGAGTAAATAATTCTTGAATTTTCCAGGAGTTCTTTTATTGTGTTGTCTGATTGCTCCTACTTTGTGATCATTTCAGGTTGTTCTGTTGCTGATGCACAGAAAAGTCTGTGTTCCTCAAAGCAAGCTTGTGAATGTGCTTTATAATTTTAGTCTTTTCTTTTTTGAGACTGAAAAGACTACTTCATAGCTCTCCAAGCTTCCTTAAAACTAAATATATAACATTACAAAACCTGGACGATTTCAGCTTAAATAGAAAAGGTACAAAATGTGGAGGCTGACTTGCCACATTACAGAGAGAATGGAAATGTGCTATATTAGTAACCTTTGTGCTTGCCTAAAATCTTACTGGTTTTACTGTTTGGGGTTTTTTGTAATATTTTACACAACTATTGCTCTTTACAAGAGGCTCTAACTTAAATTATTCATTGAAGGACTGGATTGAACTTCACCAGTGTTGTTGCCAAACATTTCAGTTACTGGATTTCTGGAGACAACACAAGTTCTTCAGTTCTGCCTCTCTCTTCTTTAAGGTTGATTTGACTTTTTGTTGCTTCTGAACAATTTCCATTGTCAGTTGTGGGTATCTGGGTTATTACACACTGTATATGTGATATCAGGATGGGCACTGATGTCCAGGGGAAGGTGCTGGAACCTTTAAGGTTCTTTCCAACCCAAATGATTCCACAATTCTGTGATATTTCAGCAATACTGGTATTGGTAAAAAGGTGTCAGTTTGACTCAAAGCAAAGTTTGCTTCTTCAATAACTCCTATAATACCAAATGTATTTGTGCTCTTCTTTTTGGCAGTGATTCTTTCAGGTATTTTGATTTCTTTTTTTAACACAAATACTCAGGAGATAGTTTAACAGAGCTGACTTGATGCACAGTATATTTAACTTTCATCAAACATACAGATTGTAACTGAGGGCCAGCTGCTGCTGTATTTTGTTAAATTACTGAATTTTAAAGGTTCAGGAGTTCTGGAATAAGTGGTAACAGGTTTACAAGCCAAATCCAGCTCCCTGGAGCTTTCACTGGTTATAATGAAAATGTTTTGCTCAAACCCCAGAACACTTCAGTGAAGAGTAGTCACAGTGGTGCCCAAAACTTAATTTTCTTGAAGTTCATAGTTGTTGTAAAGGGTCCTTTGTGTAGGCTCTTACACATTTTGCATGAGATACCATAACTGAGCCCAAAGGAAGTTTTTAAAACCACATGATTATCAGTTTCTAAGATGATCATGAGTGGGTTCCTTAAAACAAACTTCATCTGTTGCATGTGGAACAATTGCATGTGTAAGAAAATAAAAGGGCTGTTGAACCTGGGATTTCATAGCTGGAGGGTTTTTTCTTACAGAAATCAAAGACTGAAACTTGCTGCCATCCAATTGGAAAAGAATTGTTGCACTTCTGGAGGTACTGAAGTAAGGCACCAAGCTGTGTTTGTGTCTGAAAATGACTGAATGGTACACCAGACCTTATATTAACTTAGATCAACAGCTCATGAAATAATGCAAATGGAAGGGCAAAAGAAATTAATAGTGGTTTCTTTTCAAAGTAAAAACTCTTATTGCATTTTTTTTTTATTAAGGGAAACAAAATAAGTTAGGTGGAATATATTTTGTTTGTCTCTTTTGTTTTCAAGGTTTGGCTTGAGCAACAAGTTTGATACAGAATTTCCTTCTGTTCTGACAGGGAAGGTAAGTGTGAGATTAAACTGTTCTTTTCATTGGGAAGAGCCAGTGCATCCAGTGGTTTCTGTGTTGGGTACCTGAGCATGAACTCACTAAAAACTGTTACCTGTGGCCTGTGTGACCCAGCTGCTCACTGCCCAGTCCCTAGTGGAGCTGGAAACAAGAAGGATTTGCAGTGATTGTTATCATTATTGACATTCCAAACACAGCAAAGCTCACCATGGATCCGACTGTTTCCATGCAGACCTGAGAGCAGCACTCACTTAACCTGGCTTTTTAAAAACCTGGAGTTTGTGCTCCTTCCTGGGTGAATTAAACCAGTACAAACACCAGGCCTCTCTTTTGAGTATGCCTGACAAGCCTTGAGCTTGTTTAGACAAAACTCTGGAAGTGAATCTGTTTTATCTGAAGCTTTTCAGAACAAAACATAGTGTTAAATCTACAAATTAAGTAGGTTTGTAGTACATTTTCACAAATACTGTTTGGCGTTAATTAGTAGTTAATTCTGAAAATTAGTGGTGACAAGTTCTTGCTTTCCCTGGAGTCCTGTCATCCTACTTAATGCAAGTATAAGAAACTGTAATTTATAGCTATTAATTCAATCTTCACTAAATTCTTAGTTAGTTTTAAATTATTTTTGTAATTGTATTTTTTTAATATTTTAATTCTTAAAATTCTTAAAAATTCTTAATTCTTTTTCTCTTAAATTTTTTCTTCCTGCTGTTTCACTCTCTAGTGCTTTGTTTTTGCTTTGATTTATATCCCCCTCATGTATCTTTTCCAGAATTTGGGAAGAAAAAAGTTTATTTGGCTCTTTCTACTTTGTCTCATGTCATCCCATAGAGCTCCACTCCCTCTGCAGCCCCTTGCAGAGGTTGAGTCATAGCAACAATCCACTAAACGCAGCTGGATGGTTGTTCCTGCTTCTGCCAGATCCATCTGGGCTTTCTCCTCCTGCATTTTCACACCAGAGCACAATGAATAAAATCCTTGTGTTGAGGTTGTCCAGCTGTTCTGACAGCAGGACCCCTGAAAAGCAGGTTCAGCTTGGAGTTTTGGGGTGCTGAAAATCAGCCTGGGAATTCTGCCCTTGTTTTAGGATCTCACTGCTGACAACACTTTGCATTTCACCACCTTGTCTGAGGCTTATTCTTTTCTGGGAAGCTTTTTCTGATCACTAAACAGTCACAATACATTTTGGAAAAAACTATTTTATATTCTTTTATTCAAGTTGTGGTTTATTATAAATAAGCCTGTAGAAAATCCCAGGCAAGAAACATTAAAACTAAATTTAATTCTATAATTTCATCTCTTTCTGTCTCTCTAAAATATATTTGGGTTATTGAAAAAACAAATCTACAACCAGGTCTCCACTTTTTAATACCAGCATCAATAGCTGTCACATTTTCCACTTGATTGTCCTCCTCTTGTTAAATAGACAGTGAACAAAAGCTTAATTTAAAGTTCACTTGACTGCTTGGACTTAATTTAGCAAAGAAAGGAAAGAAATTCCGTTGGCATTTACCGTTCTTGTTCTGTGGGTGTAATCAGTGCTACAGGAGTGCCATGGGCAGGGATTTGCTGGATATAGGGATGCTCCTGTGTTGATATTCTTGATATTCTGTTACCTTGTGGATTTGAGGGCCTTTCTGAGCAAGGAAATGAATTCCCTTTTGTCAGGGGAGAGCACCAATCAAACCAGATAGTAAACACATTTTTCTTCCTGCCTGCCACACGCTGCCATGGAAGACATTAAAAACCACAGTTGTGGGTCTTTTGGTTTTTAATACTTTTGTCAATTGCAAGAAATAAAGAATCTGCTTCTTCTTGTGGTTGAGGCAGTCAATCATCTTAATCGCTATTGAAAATGAAAATTCAGTCATTTTTTCCAGTGAGAAGTTTTCCTTCAAATACCCTGTTAAATAATTCACAATAATCAGTATCGTAGTCAACTGAGACCCCACTTTAAGACCCTCTGTTGTTAAAATGTAATTTTTTTTCTTTTTATGAAATCAAAATTTATGAATAACAGTGACTGTTTATATTTACAAATTGGGATTAAAATGTTTACTCTGAATTTGCATTAGTCCTCAGCTACTGTAAGACAATGTCATAGTTTATTCATATTGCCTGTGTAACATTAAGTTTAATGGCTTTGCTATCCCCTGTGGATTGTTATTAATAATAAATCCCATCTGCTAATGGAGTATAAGAGATGAAGCCACTAGATGGGCTTGATGGAGTTCTCAGTACTGGTTTTCTTTAGAATAAATACAGATGTAAAAGATGTAGGTTTTTAAAACAGGATGAAAATCCTAATTAGAGAAAACTCTGTAGCTACAGCTTTCTCCAGAAGCACAAACCTTTGGGATTTATGCCACATTCTTGTGTTAGTAATTCACTTAAGCTTCCTGCCCTCAATTTGCCCATCCACATAATGGTGGCAGCAAACCTGATTTTCTTTTTCTGAAATTTGGAGTCCCCCTCCTCCTTCCCCCAGTCTCCCAGTTTTTACAGAGCCTGCATAGCTGTTGTAGGTTAGCCTACAGCTACATGCTTCTAATTACATCTTCAGTGTAAGTGAAGTGAATTAAGTCTCTAATTGAGACTTAAATTGTTGCTTTCCTTGGGAGAGGTGAATGTGTACATTTGAGGGTAAAGCATAGACAATAAAATAATAAATGAAAGGAAAACCCCAGGTATGTCAGGTGTTTGGCCTGGCTAATTCAGCTGGATTAATATTTGTCTTGCAGGATGAGACATAAACTCACCTAGTTTGTCAATCCTGAGCCAGGCTTCTTTCCAATTGAACATTTTAAGAAAAGATTTCACTACAATTAATACAGAGGCAATATTTAACTTTTAATAATGTAATTGGACCTTGGCCTAAATGGGAATGGTGGTTAAATTTAAATTGTGTGTGCTACAGGTTTACAGGATTATTAAATCTCTTAAACAAGCTTTTAACAAAACATTCTCTGTGATATGGAGCACAGTGGCACACACTGCTCCAGGTGACCAGAAAATGATGGAGGCAGTGATCCTTAAGGGGACAAGTGGAATTTCCTGCTCTGATCTTGAAACAAAAGGGGTCCAGCCCAGAGAAGGGTGTGCAGTGCAGGGCAATGTGAGCCATAAAGTGAGGGCTGGGCATTGTGGTGCCTGTGATTGATAGGGCTGCTGATCATGGTGATTGAAGGAGAAAGATCAGGCCTGCTGGGCCTTACTGGCTCCTTTCCTGTGTTTGGAGATCCTCTGCATCCTGTTGTAAAATATTATGACACCCCCTCCTTTCCTTTTATGTGTTTTTGTTTTTTCCTCTCCTAAAAGGAGCTAATGTCACTTCCCAAGGTGTACAGCACAGCCAGGAGCAAAGTGCTTATCTCATTCTTTTCAAGAGCCAGACACAAACTCTCCAAAAGATTTTCAGAATTACTCAAAACTAGCATTTCTTAGGGAGCTGTCTTTGTGCAGGAGGAGCTGTTAATTGTGTTTGTTTGAAGTACATCATCCCCTTCACATACACCTTTCAAAAGCTGTACCTGCAAGAAGGCAAGAGTTAAAATTGTGGCAGATAATCAACAGTTCTGTGGTGACTTTCATTTGGATGCCATTTCATTATTAGATTAGAACAGTTATTGACAGGTATTTTGTTCTTAATCACTGTGTAACAATGTTTAACTGTCACTGAGCTGTAAAAGGAGCAACTTAATTGTGATTTCTTCTGTTTATCACAACATGAGGCTTATCTTGGTCTCCAGTTCCTTTAGTTTCAGATGAAGATGTGTCATTACTGAAGAAATATTTGTTGTGATTCCATTTCCTAAAGGCAGAAACAATCCAATAGTTTGGGTTAGTCAAAAGCATCTTAAGTAATTTCATCTTATGTTGCAGCCAAGAGATTCACCTTTACATGAAAATATTTGGTGAGTTAGCAGGTAGTGGTGCTTTCATAATATTTTATTAAGGTAAACATCAGACCAGAATTCCTGAAATGAGAATTTTCTGTTGCTTAGTGGCATCCAAAGTTGATTTCTGGTTTAGCCATTTGCTCTGCAGGAAGGAGAATTCAACTTCAACTTTCATCTTAAAATGTAGGAACATGTTAACCTGATGTGAACAGTGACTCCCTAAAAATTATCACAGGAACAGGGAATCTCCCTGTGCTTTCTTTTTAGGTCCCAAATTTTTCTGCCAGTTGTGGTCTGAGAATCTGGTTGAGTTCTCTTGGTGTTGGATGTTACCACTTATAAGGGTTATTCTTGTTGAACTGAATTCTGGGCTGTGCTGTTCCATTGTCTTTGGCAGGTTTGTTCAGCTGGATTTGGAGGTTGGGCTGCGTTGTTGTCAAGGTCCAGTAAACTTTGTGTCTGAAGGAAAAGGAAACATCCTCTTTTCTTAGGAGTCTCACTACAGAAGTATAAATGGGTACTAGGAAAAAAAAACTACTCATTTTTATATTCCACATAAACAGAATGTAAAATTCTAAAAGATTTATCAAAGGAAATGCCATTTGTTGATATCTAAATATGAGGCCCATAGAAACTTCCTTAGGAGTTGAGAATGCCAATTATGTAGGAATGTCAGTTTACTTTGAGGCAGTGACTGCAGCAGCTGTCTGAGGTTACTGCAAACCACCACCCAGATGTTCTTTCCTACAAAACACTCTCCCACGTTGAAGATGAAATGGTTTTGCTCATGTGCATCTGGTATTTATTATATCCCAGTACAAGATCTGGCACTGGCAAAGAAATCCATAAAACCTTGTTCCAAGACATGCAAGTACAGGACAGTTTGCCACATTACAATGGGATTTTTTTCATTGCAGATGTCTCAGTACAAAGGATCTCAGGGGGTTTCTTTGACCATTTTCGTTTTTTTTTTTTTTTCCTAAACTAGGATGTCTCTTGTAAAATAGGCAATTTTTTTAGTTGCTCCATTTGTAGATGTAAAACAAAACAGTATTTAATTGGGGGGGGCAAAATAATTCCTTTCTATGTATTTATTAATTCCTGCTATAAAATAATCACACTTAAATTATGTTCTCATGTTATTAACTGTAGGCCTGGCTTGTGTGCTAGCCCAGCTGCCCCCTGACTCTGTAGTGCCTGGTGAGCTGAATGGCCAGGAAACAGATGTTGGATTTATTTACTCCCTTCCCTGCAATGCTTTCAAGAATTCAGCTCAATAGGCAGAGGCAGCAGCATCAGGTCCTCTCCATTTCCTGCCCCGTGGCTTTGCCCCTGCTGAAAAGGATCTTTGTCATTTAATGAACTTTTGTTGGTGTTGCAGCCCTTGTTTGCACAGTCAGATGAGCAGAGCTGGGCTTGCTTGCTTGGGGGCTGTGGAGCAGTTGCACAGCTTTGTGTACAGACTCACTTTGGGATTTGCATCAACTTGGCAAGCAGGCAGGAAAGATGGGATTTTTTAAATTATTTTGAGTTGTGCCTGCCTGGTCAAGTCTCTTGTTGGTCCTGATTTATTCTGCTTTGTGTGTTTGAATGCTGGATTGTGTTAGAGTCAAGGGTGTCATCTTGGAGTCGCTGCCTCAAATCCATGTTTGACTTGTCACATGGAAGTGGCTTGGATTCTGTAGGGAGATGAGGGATCTGGGGTATGTGAGTAGGTGAGAAATGCAGTTATTGGAGGAAAGATCTTTCTGGTACAAAATGGGGGTTCCACTGTGGCTCTGCAGTGACAATACAGGTGAAAAATACTTATTCCTTAATTTCAAAAAGCTAGTTTTCAAGAGGTAGGCTTTATTCCTAACCCTGTACAAGGTGCATTACCCTGCCTTAAGTACAATCCAGTGGATTTCTTTCTAGGCTTCCCTGTTTTAGGAAGCAGCCACAAGGGAAGTTGTGGCTTCATTATGGGCCACTTCAGGAAGCTCTTTGTGGACACAGCCTTCACCCAGGCACAGTGTAGACTTGGACTGGTGTGACATTAATTTGGACAATATTCTCCCTTCCTATTTTTACTGCAAAGCTCCCACATTCCCTTGGATAGCAGAGATCTGTCATTCTTCCATGTCTTTGCTCAGTGTAGCCAGTGCATGTATTACCCAGCTGTGTCCCAATTCTGATTTTGTCTGAGCCCACTGTGTTTCCAGGCCCATTGATTAATTATTGGTGCAATAAATATGGATGAGGCTGTTCATCTAAAAGATTTGGCTTTTTAATTCAGATTTGTGCAGCGCACACACCAGAAATGAATTTGTTGCAGGAAAATGACTTTTCATGCTCACTGGGTGACCAGTGCTTTAGAAGATAGTGTAATTTTCTGTTTCATTTTAACTTGTAGAGGCAATTTCTGAGAAAATACACCTGTTCTGGCTGTCCCTGAAGTTGAGCCCTTCTGTTGCAGGTGGCCCCTGAGGAATTCAAGACCAGCATCAGCCGAGTGAACGCCTGCCTGAGGAAGAACCTCCCTGTCAATGTGAAGTGGCTGCTCTGTGGCTGCCTGTGCTGCTGCTGCACTCTGGGCTGCAGCCTGTGGCCTGTGGTCTGTCTTAACAAAAGAGTGAGTCCATGTTTCATCTTATTCCATGGATTTTTAAATTATTGGTAGGATTAAATAACTTTTCGTAATATCTTCCCTATTTTAAAACCCTGGTTTGGCCTCACATTCAAAAGGTTATTCTGGGTTTCATTTAGAAAATAGAAAAAAAACAAAATTACACCAAATCACCAGTTGACTCAATAGTTTTAAGAACTGCAGATCTCATCTCAGTTCAAACAGCATGGAATATATGATACCCTAAATTTCCAGGATTTCTGAAGGTCTAAGCATTGAGAACTGAACCTTCATGACCTTCAAAGAGTGGCAGAATTAGACTGAAAAATCACTTTTTCTCTTGACATCCCCCATCCCCACTCCCTCTACCCCCCAAATAAATATTTTTATTTATATGCAATAGAAACCATAACATTTCAGATCTGGGGTTTATTTGTCATATTTTACTGTGCTGTTTCTGTTAAGAACAATTATAAATTTATTTTCTAAAGATCCCCCCCCAACACAAAGTTGACCACTCCTGTAGTCAGCTCCAAAATAATAATTTTGAAAAGCACTTGAGTAATACCAGGTAAACATGATCTCATTACCTCTGTGGTTTACATTTGGAATTGATTTATCACAGCAGTAAATATTGAGGAAGTGCATTAATGTGTTAACTTGTTGAAGTGCTCATCACTGAAGATGCATCACTAAAAAGCTACAGGTCTTGTTTTAATTCATTTTAACTGCCTTTATAAATGTAATTATTGCAGAGGTTTATGCCTGAGAGGTAGAAAAGGAGTATTTGCCGTTTTAAAGCCACTGTAGTTGTGAAAATCTAAATAAATGCCCATGTGGTGGTGTAGTATTAATTATAGTAAATTCTCAAGGCTACAGAGAATATGCACCGAGTTGGGAAAATGATGGCACTTCTGTGGGGGTGATAGCAATCATGCAGTGATTAAAATTAAATGTATACCATGCAGGATCATCACAGTTGTCTTTTTGTGAGCTTCAAAATCACTGAAACTTGAGAAATCATCTCCTCTCCACAGTCATGCAAAGAGCAGAATATGAAGGACACATTTGGTAGCCAAGAGCTGAAAATAATTTGTGAACTGGAGTTTGGAGGTGAGAGTTTTTTCCAAGATCCAGATCACAATTCCATTAGCAAAATCTGGAAATTAAATGTATGGAAATCAGTGTTTTCAGCAAAACACCTGCAATGAGTGCAGGATTTGGGCAGGAGAATTTGGGAGACTCTGTTTTGTTGGCTGTGGGAGGTAAAAACCCCAAATTCAAAAGGATCTCTTACTAACTAAATGAACTCTGGAAAAGCCACAGGCTTAAGTTGGACTTGATCTTAGAAATGTTTCCAATGATTATAAGTTAACAAAAAACCCACGAGTGTTTCCTTTTTTGAAAAAAGGGGAGTTGGAGGTTAAAGTGGTAAGATTTCCATTTATTTCTTCCTTGCTTCATTCTACTTTTATAAAACTTAACTTACTATAAATTAACCTTAGCCAGAAATGGAGTAGTGAGATCCTTCTGGATGAGGCTGGCTGCTGAACCATTCCTGATACACTTCTGACTTCCTTTCTAGACTAGAAGATCAATTCACAAGTTATTAGAATGGGAAAACAACAGATTATATCATAAGGTAAGAAATTTGTAGTTTTAGGTTTTTTCAGCTTTAAGAATATTGACAATGAAAAATTTTAGAGTCTTGTCATAATTCCATACTTTATACTGATCCTAAATAACAGATCTGATAATTCAGTATTGCTAATGCTTGTTGCATTACCCATCCAAACAAGGCTGTGCTAATCCTTTGTTAATTATTTCCTTAGCTTGGTTTGCACTGGAAGCTGAGTAAAAGGAAATGTGAAACTAGCAATATGATGGAATATGTGAGTATTGCTTGTTATTATTGCTATTCAACAGAACTAGGATTAAATAAGAGAAAAATCCTTCAGTGAATGACCCTGTACAAAAAGATCTCCCAGACAAATGTGCAGTTTGGTTTGTAATTTGGGATGAAGGAGACCCATTGAGACTTTCTGCATTGCAGTGATTGCCACACCAGCACAAGTCCATAGTTCCTTAACACTTACCCACTGTTTCCAGTGGTATTCATTATTCCTTTAATTCAAATAATTGTGCAGAAATATTGCATCTTTATAGTAATGTAGTTTTTTGGTTGGACCTTTTCTTTTGTGTTTTTGTTTTTGATTGTTTTGGTGTTTTGTTTGGGTTTTTTTTTGCCAGCTCTAAATTTCACATGGTTGTAAACAAGACAGGCTTTGTAGGAAAGCAGAATTTCAAATATTTCTGTGGTTCTACTACTCCCCTATCCACTTTAACATGTAGCTGGGAAGATTGTGTAGGTTTTAGGGAAAGAGATCCACCCCAAAAAAAGCCAAGCACCCAGAATCCCTCTATTTCAGAATGACTGGAATCTCTGCTTTGTTACCCTGGGGAGCATTCCCTCCTCACAGACTATCTCAGATATATTTACTCTTATGAATTGCTAATGTTCATGGAAATTGTGCTGAAGCTTTGAACTTTTTGGTTGCTGTCTTCAGTTCTTGTCTTTTTCCCTTCTTCAACAGGTAATATTAATAGAGTTCTTACCAAAATACCCCATATTTCGACCTGACTGAGGAACAACATTGGTCTTTCATGTTACCTGTCATTTTCTACCCTTAGTGCCTTGTAGATGATTTTGGAAAGAAGATGGTCTACTTTGCTGTGACTTAAAAATGTTCTTCAGTAGAAATCTTCCTTGCTGTTACTTTCTTTTGTTAAGAAGAGAACAATTTGCACATTTTTTTATGTTAAACGAGGCTTCTATGTTGCACTCTGAATTTTTAACATTACCAATAACTGATAGAGTTGCCACTAGGGATCTTAACATCAGTGCTGCTTAAACTTGTTCTGAGCATGCTGCCTTATTAATTTCTCTCTTTGCTGTCCTCCAACGTGCATCCTAAAGCTGTGTCATCCTATATTTCATCCTAAGTGTTGCAATCCTAGAAACCCTCAGTAGGAATGTCCAGGTAAACTCCAGTAGTAATGATTTTAGTAGAACCTGCTTGCATAGGACTTGAAATCAACAGCACTGGTTTTGTCCTGCACTTTGCAAAATCATCATTTACATTTAGGGGGGTTCATTAGTTTACCCACTATGGATTTGTAAATATTGATTCTTTGCATAATGTAAAGTGTGGTATGCCAAGGTTTACAGAATGTATTATAGCTCTTATTCTATTGCCAACAGTCCCCCAGCATCTGTTCCATGTGCTCCTTCCCCTGGGATTGTACAGCCCCACCCACACTGGTTTTATGGGAAAGCCATAAAGAGTTTGTACATATGTCAGATGTGTAGGGCTCAGTTGCACTTTGTTTAGTATATGGATGAAAAATGCATAGCATTTCTGTCTTCATTTGGAAAAGTATTTCAGGTGGTGTTTGCACCACCTGAAATACAAAGCTGAAATCTTCACCCCTGCAAAAGCTGTGTTTGTGGGGTAGATGGCAGCTGCTGTTAACAAAATATCCTAAAGTCTCTTTTGAAGTGAGGAATATATGGATGTTAATTCTATTTTGTTTTCAAGTCAGGAAAGATTAAGCTCGAATCGGAGATCTTTGTTACAAAGGAGAAAAATTAGGAACAGCCAAATCCAAGCTGAAGTAGCACCTTTGTTATTGTGGTGTGGTTGTACTTCAGCATTTTCACAGTCCAGTGGCATGAAGTCCCTTCCAGTGGAAATAGGTTTTATCTCAGTCAAAGTGGAGTTTCAAAACATGCTGAGGGGAGGAATGCAGCAGTTACAAGGGTTCCTGAATATGTGTTGGCAGTCAGGCTCTGTCTGAAGGGCCAGGAAAGCCTTGTGGAATTCAGTATTATTTTGGATTCTTCCCTGTTTGCCTGATCTCAGGAAGGGAAGTTATTGTAGAAAACTTCCTCTAATGGCTGACCTAAGCAAGAGCACTTGATAAAAGAAAGCAAATGGAAATTGTTGCAAGTTCTCTGCCTTTCCTGACTAGAAGTAACAGCCCAGCAGGTAACTGAGCATCTGCAAGTTGTGGTGGATTTCATTATCAGTGTCCAGGCATTTCTTTGCAGCATCTTGACTCCCTGCAACATCATCCCAAGTTGCTTTTTAGTTTCAGGGTGACTTGGGGTTTCCTCTGAATGTATTTGCATCTCTCCAGTTTGCAATATGCTATTCAAATACAGTATTTGTAAGACCATTGCATTCTAATACCTGTAGTAGGTCAGATTCCTTGTACACAGTGTTTACAGAAGGCCAGTTTTATGCAAGTTGTTACTGAAAGGGAGTTTGTGCTGTTTCCAGTCCCAGACTGATGGTTCAGAGTCTGAAGTCTGCACATTTCATGCAGAAATTTTGTTTGACTGGTAGATTGGTGACAACTAAATGTGTAATTGCATTTGTAATATGAATAAAAACCTCCTGTGTTGTTTGAAATTATCATTAGCTACACCTTGCAATCAGATTTCCTTTGCAGAACCAAGCAAAGTGTTGTCTCCAATTTATTTCTTTTTTTTGGGGATGAGTGTTAACTGGAAGCAGAGAAAATAATGGCAGAAAAAGGCAGAGTAAACCAAAACTGAAATGGCACACCCAGTTCTTTCTTTGGGTTTCCCTGACAAATGAGTTTCTGGAGTAATTAACAGAACAATGAAGGTTTCTTACTGCTCTACCAGAACTTTGTTGTGCAAAAAAACTCAAGAAATCTCAGCAGGTTCTGATTTTCTTCTTCAGTGACTGTTTTCTCCCTGTACTTTTCCAAGTGGGAGAACAGGCATTCCCATGGAACCACAGAATGGGTTGGGTGGAAGGGACCCTAAAGCTCCTGTCATTCCATCCCCTCCTTCCACTAGCCCAGCTTGCTCAGAGCTCCATCCAAACTGGCCTTGAACACTTAAGCACATAATATTAATTTGTAACGTTTACATAAATCCTATACATTTTAATTTGTCCTTAATTATTAATTGTGCAGTCTTCAAACCATGAATGGGTCTCGTCTTTGTGTTTTAATTGACATTTAATTATGTGGCCATAAAGGAGCTGGTAAAGAACCAGAGCCAAACCTGTCATTTACAGTAAGCTCCATGTTTTAATAAGTAGATAAATTTGCATTAAAATGCAAAACCAGCAGCAGTATTATATTTGCATGTGAAAGACACAGGATTCATGCTCACAGAAAGGTGAAGGCAGCTGGCAGCACTGCTGTGAACTCTGTACACAGGTTCTTTTTGCTTGGCCTGTCCTTTAATACAAAAACATCACAGGTAGTTCTGTGTCCCAAGACTGGAAATCTCATTTTTGACAGGAAATGATCAGCATGAGTTGGTGAAGTGTTCGTGGAGGATATCTGTCAGAATTTGTAGCAATGTAACAGATTATTGTCAGCAGAGTGAGTGGAAGTGCTGGAGAAAGTGCCTTGGCTGGTTCCAACACCATTGTGAGAGAAGGAGAAAAGGGAACTGGTCCCTCTCAGGAGTGGGAGTTTGCAGCAGATTTTTAAAAGCAGCTACTGTCTACCAAATCAGTGTTTATCTCTTCACATCAACATGTTGACACTAATTTAGTTTCTAGATTTTATCCAGGAAATCTTTGGGGTTGTATCTAGAAAGTTTTGTATCTGGAGAGTGCTGAAGGAGTGCAGCACTCTGGCAGAGGATCAGAGGTCTCCTTAGTGATTCCCTGCCTGCTCCTGCAAAGGTGTTTTCCCAGAGGAGGAACACAAAAGTGTTCAAACATGCACACCCAAGTCTAGGGAGTGTGGGTTCAGTTGTAAATGGGTGACTTTAAAACAGGAAGAAAACATTATTACATTAGTATGGTTTTGATAAATACAAAAAAAAGTCCCTATGTTTTTCTTCATAGGTACAAAACTCCATATGCAAAACCATAAACTGATATTTATTATTGTCCCACTGACAGTTTACTACATTTTCTTGTCAACACACTACCATTGGAGCAATAAAAATGTCAAGCTATTAACATTCACCATCAATTATTTATCACTTTAGTAAGCAATGTTACGTGATTCTTCTGCCATTCTTTTGTTTTCTGCTTTTGGTGTTCTTACAGTGTTGTAACATACTTGTATTGCTTCTGAAAAGTGGTTTTGTTTAAGCTGTATGAAACTGTGTTCTTAACACTTTTATTCTGTTTACAAGTGAACAGCCACTTTTTTAACAGGACCTCACATCTGGAGAGTTTTCTCTCTATTTTTTATTTTAAATGAAAATAAAATTCTAACTGAGCTTGCTTTCTACAATTTACTGCACTGGCTTGTGCCATTGAAAGAAGCTGGAAGTCAGACATGCTTCATCACTTTGAGACATTTTTCTTTAATTAAATTCAAAGATGAAAACCTTGAATAGTGCAATGTGTTTATGGGAAAAAAAATAATTGAAATTTTCTGCATCTTTCCCTGTTTTAATGGGATGGCAGCAGTGGTGGGGTGTGTCTGAGACACACCTGCTACAGCCTTGGCTGGCTCAAACAACAAGACTTGGAAAGCTTAGGAAGGATTTCCAAAGATGAAAACTGCAGAATGATCACCCTGTCTGATTTTCCTGGTGCTCTACCTTCTTGCCAGGACAGTGCTGGAGTCCCCATCCCTGGAAGTGTTGAAAAACGTGTGGATGTGGCCCTGGAGGACATGGTTTAGTGGTGGCCATGGTGCTGCTGCTGGTTGATGGCTGCACTTGGGGATCTCTGAAGTCTTTGCCAGCCTTAACAATTCCATGGTTTGGTTGGTGGCTCACAGACCCTCCCTTGTAAGGACTTCTGGAAGGAATCTCTCCCTGCAGCATTCCTCTCCAAAAGCAGAGGTTTTCTGCCACCTCACAGGGAGCCAGCCCGAGCAGGGACAGTGTGTGAGGGTGAACACATCCCTGCCTTCCAGAGGGGTTTGTGCCCAGAGCAGGGACAGTGTGAGGGTGAACAAATCCCTGCCTTCCAGAGGGGTTTGTGTGCCCAGAGCAGGGACAGTGTGTGAGGGTGAGCAAATCCCTGCCTTCCAGAGGGGTTTGTGCCCAGAGCAGGGACAGTGTGTGAGGGTGAACAAATCCCTGCCTTCCTGAGGGGTTTGTGCCCAGAGCAGGGACAGTGTGTGAGGGTGAACAAATCCCTGCCTTCCAGAGGGGTTTGTGTGCCCAGAGCAGGGACAGTGTGTGAGGGTGAACAAATCCCTGCCTTCCTGAGGGGTTTGTGCCCAGCACAACGCAGCCCTTTGTGTGTGTGACCAGCCTGGCTTTGGAGCTGTGAAAGCAGGACTTCAAACTAAAGCCTTTGGCTCATCCCCGAGGGAAAAGCTCACATTCCTGACAGGGGCACGTGCAATGTTTTTGTTGGAAGTTGTTTTGGGCAAACCCAGGAGCTGACTGGAGCACGGAGCTGATACTGGATGCTGGCAGGGGATGTTCCTGGGATGTTCAGCCAAAACAGGGATGAGGGGCTGAGTCAGGAGTCAATCCCCTCGGGGGCTTTAGGAGATGGAATTGCCCAGACTTAGCAGCAAAGGCCTGTGTTAAGGATATTTGGGATTTGGCCTTGACTCTATTGGAAGGCAGTCTCAGACTTGTTGGTAGAGCAGCTTTGCTGTGCTGTCTGTGCCAGTGTATTTATAATGCTGTGTCTGTCAGCACTTGAACTGTTCCAGCTGAGTTTATTTTTCTAGTGAAGCTTGGAGAGACTTAAACCCTTCATTTCTTAGACCAAATCAAATGTTAGCCTCCTCTCAAAAGCAAAGTTCTGTTCCTGTTCATCCTGCTTGCATTTATTTGAATTAATTTTCCTTGAATAGGAGTGACCAGGAACAATATTCCAGTTAATGGCTCATGGCCAAGGCACCAGGTATTTATTTCAGTGTTGATAGTTCCCTCTCTTGCGTGACAAAAATGTGATCCATTAAACCTAAAGGGTCCCATTTATCTCCTTAGTGGCTGTATTGTATTTCTGATCCATAGCTGTTCTGTGATAAATCTGGGGCTATTTCTCTTCAGCCACTTGTAGTTTATACAAGTTCCCGGCAGACACTCTCATTATCAGTCCAGACTCAGCATCTGACACTTTGTACTGGTGAATCTCTCAATATTTCCATTACTGTGTCCTCCCAGTCCTCCAGTTCTCCTTGTATTTGTGTTCCCAGTCTTCCTGTAAAAAGTGTTTGCCACAGGCTGATTACAAATGAGTTTACTAAAAAGATTAGTGCACAGATTGATGCCTGGATTTTGTTTATGATAAATGCCCTTTTACATACTTAGTCCCTGACCTGCTTGAAATATTTCTATTATTTCTTCATCTGACTGAACCAGTAATTTCCTTGTTGTGGTTTATCTGAGAGATCAAATCTACCTGGACCTGGTTGATTTTCATCTGTTTATTTTATAAACATGCAAACAGCAGATTTGGGTCTGGGCTAAACTGCTGAATTCTACGTTTTCCCGAATCACTGAATTTGTTTGGATAATGATCCTTTCAGTATATTCACATTTTATTTCACATTCTTTATGTAAACCTTATGATCTATAATAGCCTTTCTTGAGCAGTAAATTTAAATTTCTGCAGGAAATAGGTTTGTATATTTGTATTCAGTGATTACAAATATAACCTGAGATTTTGGCTAGAAAAGAAACTCCTTAACAACAGTGCTGGTCCCATGGGATAGGTAATAAAATTGGAAAGAGGAATTACAGTAGCTCTCAGACTAATAAGAATTTAAAATTAAAAGGCAAATATTAATCAAAAGGTAATGACTGATCTGTATTTACTGTAAATTATATGGTGTGCAAGCCTGGAGGAGTAATTGAAAACTACTCGTTCTCCAGAAAGTTTCTATAGGGATCTCCTTGGACTTTTTTGATAGTGAAGTGTCTGAATAGAACAGCAAAAGTCAAAAGGAATTCTGGGTTTTGTTGTAAATAGAAAACAGTGGAAAATGGAAAGCCACTGTTGGCTTGTTGGGGAGCAGGAATTTCCCACCTCTGGAGAGTTAACCTGGATCCATGGGTATCACCAGGGATCTCATCAACTCACAGTGATTTTTGGATGTCCAGTTTTCTGGTGAGTATTCCTTCAGCATTCCCAGTGTAGGGTCCAGCAGGACACAAGGAGCAGGAATGGACCAGAGCCACACCGGAACCACAGGGTGGAGAGAGGGAATATTTTAACTCGGGATTTTTCTGGCACTGTTTAGTGCATGGAACAGGTAACTTGCTTCAGGAGTCTCTATAGTTTTTGTGAGCATTAGTGCTGAAAATCAGCTTGCTCTGAATTTCCCTGTGGCACTGATGGAGTTGAGGGCTCTGGAAGAGGGTGATGCTCCCACTGATGGAGCTGCAGAAGGAGCCTCAGGCGCTGCATCTCCAGGCTGTGAAATCCAACACGACATGCACCGAGGAGCCGCACGGGTGCCAGCCGCACCGGGCCAGTCCCGAAGGTGTCCCCAGCTGCCCGGGAGCAGTGACACGGAGCGGCGTTCCGCGCTGCCCGTCCCTTCCCAGCGCCTGCTCGGGAATGCTGCGGGACTCCTCACGCCCTTCCCGGGGAGCTCCGAGCAGGACGCCCCTTTCCGCGGCGCCTCAGCCTGGCGACATTGCCGGAGACAGGCCGAGAGGTGAAAATCCCGGAAAGGTGAAAATTCCGCTTTACGGGAGACTCGGCCGGCGGAGCCGCGGGCAGGGCCGCGCTCCCCCTCACGGCGCATGCGCGCGGGGTTGGCGGGGCGGGTTTGGCGGGCGAGCGGCACCGGGCCCCGGCGGGGCTCCGAGCGCGGCTGTAGGGCCCGGCTTTAGGCGCCGTGAGCGCG
>VZTT01068709.1:14182-32275 GCA_013400855.1 Buphagus erythrorhynchus
GCGGGGAGCCCGGCTGAGCCCCGGGCGGCCGCGGCCGCCGCTCATTAGCATGAGATTAGCATCCATCTCATCTGCATGCACATTCCTCCCGCCGCATTCCTCAGGGTTAACCCTGGCCGTGCTGCCCGCCAGGCTGGGCCGGGCAGGCCCCGGGCGCGGATCCGGCACGGAAGCGTCCGGCGGGGCAGCGCATAGGGCAGGACGGCGGGCAGGAGCGGGGGAAAGGCTGCCGGAGGGGCCCGCCTGCTTCCATCGAGCTTTGCCAGGGGGCTTGGCCGGCGTGGGGGCAGGAGACAGCCCCCAGCAGGGGACGGGCTCTCCCGGGCCCTCTGGCAGCGTCCCCGCAACCCGGCGGGGCCCGGAGCCCCGCTGGGGACAGCAGCGCCCCGGCACGACGGACACTGGCGCGTCCCGTTCTTTGTCTGCGAACTTGCCCGGCCCTGCATCGGGTGGCGCAGGGAACTGTCGCGGGGCATGTCCTGGCCCTGGGAGCGCGGAGAACGCGCCCCGGGAAAATGCTGCTCTGCCACTGCCTCCGTGCCCTGAGTCGGGGCGATGTCGAGTTCCCTTTCCCAGCCGTTCAGGTCCCGCTAACTTCCCTTCACAGCCTTGTGAACTCTGGCTAAAGTCCAGTAAGGTTCAAGGGTTCCTAAAAAGGACCTTGATATTTAAAATACGTGAGTTCAAAATTTAAATACAAATGGGAACCCCTCTTTAACCATGGAAGTACCTAAACTTAGTGTCTTTAGTTTTGTTTTTGTGTGTTTGTAGGTTTGGGGACTTTTTACCAGAACCACCAATGAAGAATATGTGTTTGCCATGGGTGCCCTAGACTGTTGTGGCCTGAAAAACAAGCAGCTAAGTCGCATTGCGTATAGACACCAGGTGTGAGTTACTGAGTGTTTATCTTTCATTTGCCATAGGAGAAGAGTACCCCAGGCTGGTTACCATGGTTCAGCTGATAGAAGGTAATTTAATGAGCTCTATTAATTTGCATGTGTATCTGATTCCCAAGATCTGGCACCAGAAGTAGAGTGTCAATGGGGGAATATGACTCTTTAGTTTAGCAGCTAGGATTCGTAGGTAACTCAAGTCCCTGTTTCCTAGAATGTTTTATTTCTTTTCATTTGAAGTTACTGGCTTTAAGTAACAAGATTTTCCTGGGACAGGAAGTCTTGAACCCAGAGCTGTTTGTTTTGGGTTTTTTTTTTTTGGGGGGGGGAGGTTGTGGGTTTTTTTTTTTAATGTCTGTTTATCTTCTCCCTTATAACTTTCTAGTATTCAGCTCTATGAATTGTTCTTCTGGGGCAATTTACATTTATTAAGTACTGGGCTTGTTCTGAGCATAACAAGTTTTTGGATTCCACTTCAGAGACCACATATCTGACAAGCATTGAAGTAACTAATTTACAGCTAAGGCCTACTGTTGGGTCTGCTCCTAAATAGAAAAATGTACCAGCAAGATGGCATTTTAATTTACCTAATTGCCAGTCCGGTACATATAAGATCTGTATTATTTTAATCATTCTACTTATTTTATTCTGCAGCCTTGTCTCCAAATGACTTATACGCCTCCCTCCTCCAGACTATCTTGAAGATTTTGACATCTATTGTATTAAGGTAATGTGCAGTGAAACTGCACAGATGAAGTAAGGTCCTGGTAGTTAACAGTGGAGAAAAACTGAGCTGTCCTAACTTCTGCATATCCATAAGAGCTGAGCTGCTTAGAGAATGCAGCAGGATCATTGCCTGTTAAAGAGACAGATGCATTTATTTTCATTGAGAATATTGTTTCAATGCACTGATTTGTTTGTAAGGGCCAGTTTTCTTGTCCATCAGTAAAAAAAAATCCCCATGTTTACTAAGCATTTAGTTTGTGTCCTTTTAAACAGTCTACTCAATTTTTTAATTTGTTTATAGATGTTGCCCTACAGTGAGAAATTACATGTGGGAGTTGTGGGACAGAATATACTAATTTTTTTCTTTTCTGTTAAAGTTCAGTTTGCATTGTCAATAAGACATTTTGTTATGTAAGTTGATAAAAATCTAAAAATAGAGGATATACTTTTCTTTCTGAAACCAGCTGCCAGTTACTTATCTTTGGCATTAACCAGGAGCTTTTATAACAGTATAGCCTTTTTCATCTTGAAAAAGCAGGCCTGTTATACAGCAGCCATCCTGTACTCCTAGTCTCTGAATAATTCACACAGAAGAAAGAATAAAATCAGAAAATCTTTAATACCAAGACAAAACTGGAACATCATTTGTGTCAATACTTCCTCTGAAGGTAGTCATGGCACCTGAGAGAATACTCAGTTCCTACTCTCTGTCACCACCAAGGCAGCCAGATCAAAGCCCACATCTTTGATTATTGGTCAGATGAGATCCACATGGATGTGGATCTGAGTTATAACCGTCTTTATAAATGTAATAATTCTCCTGAGAAGACATCAATATTTTAATTTGCATGAATAAATGGAAATTGTAGCTCTTAAATTTTGGAAATAAATACACTGAAGTCATTGCTTAATTGTCTAGTTTTTATATATATGTTTGTGTGTCTATATACCAATGTGCTTACACTGAAGTATAAACTGCTGCATGGTGTTAGGCTCTCCCCTTCCTCCCTCTGTTTTCCATTGTTTGAGTACTTCATTGTGTTTCCATCCATTGTTAGAGTCTACAGTCCAGAATGCTAGTTCAGGGCTACTTAGGCATGACAGTATTTGAAGTCAGATGGACAAAAAGTAGGTGTTATTTGTGTAAATAGACCTTTAATATTGCCAGTGGGAACATACAGCTTTTTGAAGGTATTTTTTCAAGTATACCTCTTGCATTTCAACTGATAACCTGCCTAGCATGTTCTGCTGACATTGTCAGCTGACAGCATACCACAGATTGTTTGGCTTAATTGCATAAGACAGCATAGTTAGAAGATGTAAGCATGCTTTATTCAAAACACAGAAGGGTTCATATGAAGGAGGTGTCCAAAAGCACAGAACAAAGTAGCTATGGCACGATTTAGGTATCTATCAGAAAGTATGATAAATAACAAGAGGTAATCAGTGCAAAGGAGCAAATCATTCCTATCTTTTGCTTTGAATATGCATGTTTAACTGGCCTGAAGAAATTCCCACGGTAAGTAATGCACAGTTAAAGAATTGAGCTAAAGGGAATTAGAATCATAACAATTTTGTGTCGGCTAGAAGAAAAAAATGTCTATGTGAAAATTCTGAACACAAGTACAGAAATGGCTGTGTCCAGAAAGGAGGTCTTCAAAGACCTATACTCATATCCTGTCACATAACAAGAAACATACCCATTCCTGTCTTTGCTAATGTAGTTACTCTCCTGGTACTCTCTGCTTGCATCTTCTTTTGTAATAAGTCTGTTCCTGGGACTGCCTGTGATCAAAAAACCTGTGTTTGTACCTTGTCCTTTCCTAATAGGAGACTCTTAATTTGATGATCCACTGGACTGTCATCCGTGGTGAAATGTACAGCTGTTACATCTCTAACTTGTACTAACCACAAAGGGTTCTGAAGTAGGAGCTGCTGCAGTCTCCCTGAAAATTTCCATAGTTCAGCTTTCACTGCTTGCACACAGAATTTGAATACAGAATGAATTATGAAGTACGGTAACAGAATTAGTTTCTAGAAGCATCTGACAAAAATATTTAACAATATATATTGGTTACGTTGTTTTTTTTTTTAAAAAACTTAAACCATGAAATATGTACAAGGAGTCTGACTTCTGTCACATGTAGCTACTGTAGAACTCTAGAAAGTAATCAGTATCTTCAGCATTATAAATATTTGTTTATTTAACAACAGTGAATTTTATTTGACAGCTATGTTTTCAAAGGAAAAAGCACACACCAAAAAATTCTCCCATATGCAGTGAGATTTTTAGTTTTAAAAAGTGTTTTAAAAGTCCTGCAAAGAAAAACCGTGTACATGCATGAGGGAGGAAAGGAGGAGGAGTGCTGATTTTACTGTTGTCAGCTTCTGATGCATGTATACATCTGAGAGTAAAAGATCTTTGAATAATACTGTTTCTGGTTGAATTTGTGATTAAGCTCTGCAGAATAGATGGAGCCAGATAATGTTTATGCTCATCCAGCTTTTCTTGTTATTCCAAAGCCTGATCTCTCCACTTACATCCAATTGAACAGCTTGCTGCTTAGACAGTTCTACAAAGGTTTCCCAGAGTATCAGTGAAAAAAGACTGTAGCAGGTTCTGCTTCAAATTAATATATACTAGCATTTTTTTCTTTCTTTTCCCCCCCAGAATTTTGGCTTCTTTTTTTTGCTTTCAAGCATGCATAGGAGAAAGTACTGAGCAATTACATGTTTTGAGTCAAGACATACTATGAATCTGAAAGTAAGCTCAGAGAACGATTTTAAATTAGTGTTAGTCTGATTAAAAGTTTAGAGTAGAAAATGAAAAGTTCAGAGTGGAAATTACGTGATATGAGCTTTGCCTCAAAGTTAGCTATGGAAATGTGAGCAACGTTTTCATGGTAAAATCTTCTCAAACTCACCCGAAGCCACTCATTAAATTGACTTAGCATTCAATTCTGTTAAGTCTGATTCATACTGCTGAAATTTCTGTGAACAAAGAAAAAAGGAGATGGAGAATTTTGGTTGATCCAAAACCCCTAGGACTGATGAGGACCAAATTAGTGTCTGACGCATATTCTAAAAAAATTCTTGATGCAGGCTTGTTATTAAATCTCCCACAGTAACAGTCTCACTGTATCTTTTGTGTATTCCTGATACTTGTACACACAGTTAGGTCTCCTATGTTTCGTCATATCTATGGAATTACACTGTCTATTTGCTGCTGCCGAATGGCTCTGAAAAACCACAAAGCGTGTCTGGTTAGCCAAGAAGGTTCCCAGGAGCCTGGTCCTCTCTTTTGGCCACATGTAAGAAGGAAGCTGGCCAGCAGTAAAGGGTTCATTGGCATGAAGGGAAGAATGGAGGAATTTCTTACTAATAGCTCCTTTGATAGTGAACAGCAGTTAATTTCTTGAAGTATTTAAGATGTTTTATGAACTAGTATTCCAGCTCACAGGTTTACAGAGCTAATGCTTTTAACAGTCCCTCTCTACTGTTGCAAGGAGCTAAGTGCTCCCCCCTCAGCCAGAAGAAAGCACTTAGTGTACGTTTGTTGTGTTGTATTTAAGGGGGGAAACAGATGAAACATGAGAAGTCATGTTTTAGCAATAGCATCCTGAAGTACATTTCTTCTCTTTTTATTATCCATGTACCTTTAGGAACACTGTGCAGTGAATGAAGTAGACTAGGTTGAGTGTTTAACACTTACATTACAAAAGAAAAAATTATTCTCTGACTGATGAAGAGGCTTAAGGAGCCTTTCTTCTAACAAATGAAAAATTGTATTCTAAATGCAAAGAAGTATGGACTCGCCTAACTCTAATATTAAGAAAGTGCTTCTTTTCCCCTTTACTCAATTTTCCTTTCTTCTTTCCCCTTTACTCCCTTTTCCTCTCTTCTTTCCCCTCAAAAATACAGTTTCTTTGCATGAATCTGAAGTATTTTGGTGTCTGGCCTAGCCAACAACAAAGGAACCTCAATCCTATCTTATTGCTAAGTGAGGCTAAAAACCATGCTGCAAAAATAAAACCAATCTGTGCAAATTTATAGCAAAAATGGAACTGATCCATCAATACCATGATTTAGCACTTCTAGGCTGCTAGAGATGTTGCTGAATTGTAAGAATCATTCCATGGAAACTTCCATTAGTCTGGTTATCCAAAACCCAGAATCCTAATGGTTGCACTTTTGGAGGATTGAAACAATTTGCAGAACACAGCACGTTATTATTATGTCCACTTTTTAGTGAACATCAGAAAAAGAATCGTGTTAAGTGACATGATGGAGTAAAAAATACCTGTATGAAGTAGGATAGATACTAGAATGTTGGATGCTTTCAGTTCATGAACTGGATGTATTGAACTGAATTTTTCACTTTTATTATTTCAATATGTGGTTTCAGAAATGCTTGAGATAAGATTTATTATCACAAGGAAAACATTATAATTCATACAAAAATTCCTTTTGTTTTGTATCTTATTCCCAGGTAAAATATATATAAAAGTTATTAATTCCATGTGGTCAAGCATGTGTTATGAAATGCTTGTGTCCACATATAAGACATATGACAATATTTCAACAGTTTTCTCCTTTGAATTTCTTTGTGGAAAAACATGACAAAATCATAAATTGTAGTTAGCTGTACCTGTGTGTTCGTAAGTGAAACACACTAATAAAGAATAACTTCCAACACCATAAAAAGATTACACTGAGCAAGAATTTTAAAAATATTTTGAACCTAGACAAAGTCTGCAAAATGTAAGTATTAAATAATGCATAATCCTTGGAGTATGAAATGTCAGAGCTGCTGCTGATAATCAGCTGTTCTGTAAAGGTGAAAGCAAAAGGATATATAGTTGATGCTTATACCAAAGGAGTCACAGGATTACAGGATGATGGAGGTTGGAAGGGTGCCATCTGGAGGTCATCCTGTTCAGTCTGATTGTACAGGGCCTCCTTAGAGACAATTGCCCAGGATCATGTCCAGGCAGTCTTCTTAGTATCTCCAAGGATGGAGATTCCTCAGCCTCTCAGGTCAACCTGCTCCACTGCTTGGTTACCCTCACAGGAAAAAGGTGTTTCATGATGTTCAGAGGGAAACTCCTTGTCTCAGTTTGTGCCCATTGTCTCTGATCCTGTCATTGAGCACCACTGAAAAGAGCTTGGCTCCAGTCTTCTTTGCATCCTCTCTTCAGGCATTTCTGTACATTCATGAGATACAGCTGAGCCTTCACCAGGCTCAAGAATCCCACTCGCTCGGTCTTTACTCATGGGCGAGGTACTCTAGTCCCTTAATCATCCTTCTGTGTGCTTTGCTGGACTCTTGCACAGGGAAGCCCATAATCGTACCCAGCATGCCAGATGTGACCAGTGCTGAGTTGAGGACAAAGATCACCTTCCTTGATCACTTTGTATCACCAAGGATCACCTTAGTATGGAGTGTGTACTGGTGCATGAGATTATTCCTCCTCAAGTACAGGACCTTGCATTTTTTTTTTCTGAATTTCATGAGCTTCACATTTGCTCATTTATCCACATCTTTAAAGGGTATAAAAATTGCCTTATAAATCAAACATACCAAACCAAAGAAACTGCTGAACTGCAAACTGGCTTCTTGAACTGTAGGCCAGAGGTGCCCCAGCAAGTAAGTGACTGGATGTTTGGAATCAGTGGTACTTTGCCTTTAGTCTCACTAGACAATCAGAACAAGCAATAAACTGTCTCAAGAGTGTGGTCTCTGCAGCTGTCAGTGGTGTTATGGACATCATCACTCATAAAAGACCTTGGTTCTTCTACAGAATCATTAATGCATGATTGTACAACTCAATATGCCATGTTCAGTAATTGAAACAAATTGAAGTGTGGGGGGGTTATATAAAGAAGAAAAATGGTGCTTTCAAATGCTGGTTCAGAAACTCTCTGATCACTTAGCACTTTTTTCCCAAACATAAATGTGAAAGAGGCTCAATACTCGTATGCAGCAGCATGCTTCCCACTCCAGGAACACAGAAACAATAAATTCGGGTATTTCTTTTAGATTGCAGAATTAGGTCTTCCACACCAAGGAAATAAAGTGGAGCCTATCTTCAAAATACAGAAAGAAGTACAGCTTCCATCTAGTTTCACCCCCTATATTTAAACCAGGATTCATGGTGATTTTTGATATGTCACTGATGGTCACTGTGTCCCCCAATGTGTACTGTCATACCTATACCAACCCTGCTGCTCCCTCCTCTGGAGGATCCCCACACCTCCACTTCTTGGAAGTCTTGTAAATGGCTGTAGTCTCACTCTCCCTGGTGCTGTGCACAGGCGGCAAAGGTCCATGCTGCCAACAGTGACATCTGCTGTTCGAGTCAGTGGCTGGGGTTGTCATTTAAACCATTCCACTCAGCCATACAAATAGAGTCAAAGCCAAAACAGGAGTGCTTAGCCTGGGTTCTGCTCGGGAAGGGCTCTGAGTGAAGGGGAATACGCTGCACGTCCTGCAGTGGCCTCAGAACAGCACCAATTGCCACTGTAGCAGTGAGCTGGAAGAGGGCTCTGTGGTTCCATAGAGTTCAAGAAGCGTTTGGACAACACTCCCAGATGCATAATGTGATTCTTTGGGGTTGTCCTGTGCAGGGCCGGCAGCTGGAGTCAATGATCCTTGTGAGCTCCTTCCAACTCAGCTTATTCTAGGACTCAGCAACTGGAGATGGAGGGCTGTTGATACCCTTCCAACTGGTGTGCCTTCTACTCTGTTTTCAGGGAATGAGCTGTTCTCAAGCTACATGTAACAGCACTAATCACAGGTGCCAAGATGTTGTTAAGAGAAAACAAAGATCTGTCCAATTAAAACCAGATTTTTAAAGTTTTAGGTGGTTTTCAGAGATCATGGGCAATCTAACAAGCTTTTGTTTTATTTTGGGAAGAGGAGGCAGGGAAATACCCTAAGGCAAGGAGGGAGAAGATAATGAGTTTTTTATGAAAAGAGATTTTCTTGAATGAAGTAAATCCTTAAATCATGTTTCAGAAAACAAACAAAAAATAGCATCAAAATCTCAAAAGCACATATATGCACATTTTGTGTCCATAATACCACATGAAAGAGTAATGCTTTTATGTATTTATCTTTAAGCACTCTTTTTTGATATATCAACATAAATGAAGAAAAACTGAAAATAGATAAAACTTTTCCACTGTAGTGAACTCACAGTGCTGCTCCTGCCCATAATCCTAAGTAAGGCAAGAAAGAAAAGATAGTGGTTCACTGCCTTTTAATGCAGCAGAGTTTACAGTAACACATTCACAGTATTCCTCATCTGTGCAATATACTTCTCTAGCAGTCTTATTTTAATAATATATTCTAATCCATTAAACTCACTCTGGTGAGCTTGCAGTGAACCATGACATTTCCAAATCAAAGTAAAATTAAAAAAAAACACATACTGCAAAGCTAAAATTCTTTTTCATAACCTTTTACTTATTTTCAGAGGATTTGTATGTTTAGATATACAAAACCATCATGACAGAATAATTATGATGCTTTGTCATGCCATATTTTTGGAAACCATGTCAAATATGGAAGGACCTGCAGAAAACTGAGAAATAGCAAAAGAAAATAAAACAAAACCAAAGCCAAGTTATGATGGGTGAAAGACAAAGGCTAATGAGCACATCAAAACTTTGTTTTCTCTGCTGCTGTACCTAACAGTTGATACTTCTGTAGCACCAAGTGAAGTCCTGCTAGTCCAGTGATTTCAATTCTTAATCTGATCCCATATTCCAAATATCATCCAGCCTGGGCACAGAGCAAACAATGTCAATTCCAGGGTACAACAGGGTTTCTTCACCTCTGGAAAGCCTTGCTTTTCCTGACCAACGCTGGGATATAATCTACTTGGATTGTTACACATGATTTCTGAAATCTGAGGTTATCTCAATGTGTAGTTAGGCTTATTAATATTTTCAATGTGTACCTGTATAAGCAAATTGCTCTGGGACAAGTCACAGGAGCAGACTTTCTTGAAAGCAAACATGTAGCCAGTAGGAAGAAAACTACCTTGCTAAACTAAGCCAGGGTAATGGCATACGAAACCAAGTAGGAAGGTTGCCTTCAAATGATTTCAGGAACACCAAAGAGCTGAATGTTAGTAACTGCTGAATTTTTAATTGAAGCAGGTCAAGCAGGGGACTTTTGCAACCTAAAACCTCCATAAGTTTTAATTTATATATACCAGAATTAAGCATAGTTTTACCTTTTCCATCACAGAATTCTTCACTCTTGTATTTTATCAAATGTATTTAAATCTCATCCTGAAAAAGTGGAAATGAATATTTCTATTTTGCAAGTGTATATAATATGATCAAATAACTTCTTAATCTCTTCTTTAGTAATATTTCCCTGTAAAGCCAACTTCCCAGTCACTTAATAATTTTAATTTCTCTCTTCTGACTCCACTCCAGTTAAAGGAGCTCTTTTCTCTTTGAAATGTCAGAAATAGAACTACCTCCCCATCAGTGGTCACACTAATACCAGATATAGAGATAGGAAGATGGATAGATATCCACCTCTGCTACAGTTTCCATTTTATTTTGCCATAACTCCTTCTGTTACACCACCTCACTGGGACGAACTTGTGTCTGAGAATTGCTGATGTGACTGAAGCTCCTCTTCTTCTGAGACAGATTCCCAGGACTAAGGGCACCCTCCTCTACTGATAACCTGCATACTTCATCCCTAGATAACACTTTTTTTTTTTCCTATTGAATCCCTATTTTTAGTATCATATTCCAAAGTTCAGCCCATTCCAGTGTCATCTCCTGCTTTTTCATAATTTATTGTCAGATCACGAAGTATTTTATTAGCATCATTTATTAATATTGAATGTGCCTTTTGACAAGACAGAAGTATTTCTTGACCATGTCTGCCTTTTTTTCTCTATATTATGTCTAATTCTATTGTTGCTATCCATGAATGGAACAATACCTCTTTGATATCAGAATGTGAAAAATTAAACTACACAAAGTGAAAGTACAGGACTCAGAGTAGACCAAGTATTTTTGAGCTCTGATGCTGTCAGAATTATTCTGAGGAAGCTGACATACATTTTAAGGTTTTCCAAGCAAGGATTTGTATATACCTTTATTTTACTTGAGTCCATTTTGATTTAATTAATGCAGTATTAAAAATAATTTTTTTAAGGGATTCTTTTTATTTTTTCACAATTTTTAGCATAGTCCTAATACCATCCATTAATCTTAAAATCCATAAACTTTCTCCAGAACAGCCCTACAATTTTCTGTGATATTTTAAAAATAAGTGCTAGTAGTTATAGTGATAACAACAAAAATATCATTAGGACCTTACTTCAGCCCTAGTGGTGTTGCTTTATGTCATTGACAATTTATTTCACAATGTGTAATTTTTTACTAACCACAAAATAATTTGGACTTTTTATTAGGTAGTCTAGAATTGTTTTGTAAAGATATAATAATTTTTGGTTTGTAAAGTAAATTTGCAACCCAAGAAAGCACAATCAAAAACCCCTGGGTTTAGAGAAATTCAGTAATCTTGAGTTTCTTTTGCTGAGGGCCCCTTTAACATTTTGACAAATCTCCTGAACAGTTTTCATTTCCCATCTATTCCTAGACTGCCCTTCCTGTCCCTAGCCCTGATCCCTGCCTCCTTTCCAGAAAATCTCAGTCCCCTTTCCTTCAGGGACAGCTTGACAAATTGATGCAAGATAAAGGTTTGGCATTCCTGCTCTGACTCCCCGTCTGCCTGGAAGAGTTATAGTAAGAGCATGAAATGGACAAAACCCTTTACTGTAGCATATAATTTTCTGGATGTTTTCTACAATATGAAGTTGTGATTTCTGGCTCAAATTAATGAACACATACTCCCACCTTCCCTGGGGGTGTTTGGGTGTTTTGGAGCTACCAGTCTGTGGCATTGGAAAGCTGGAGATCCTCGATTTCAGTAGGAGCAACCCCTGGACCTCTCCTTCCTGCCGAGAGCACTGGGAAGAGCAGGAGGATTTTTGTCTCCTGGACTGTAGAAACAGGCTCCAGCAGCCAGGCTGCATTGCCTTACTAAATGGGCCTTGCTGACTGCATCCTTATCCTCCTGCAATCAGCAGAGCTCTGAGTAGGGAGAATTTTGTCACATTTCTTCTCTTTCAGCAAAGCAGACTCACAGGACTTTTCTTATGGCTCAAGGTTTCTCATTTTCTACAGTCACAGGCAGGCATTACAATAAGGAATAAACATATTGTGATCTACTTTCAAATTTCTTTTCAAACCACTAGTCCAGGTACTTGAGAAACACTGATCACTATCTGATAATTTGGAAATAATAATAATAATAATATAGTTCGGAAGACTCTACAAGAAAGTGTACATCAGAAATGTACGTAGGAAGGGGATGAGTCAGAATCAATTATGTTAATACATTAATTATTACACTCAATAAACCAACTTCTTCTTCTTCTTCTTCTTCTTCTTCTTCTTCTTATTATTATTATTATTATATCCAAGTTTATATTATTGCATCCGGGGGGAAACAAGCATCACAACAGGTGAGCAAAAGGTTTCTCCTAGCAGGATCAAACTGTGTGGAGCTAGAGATACACAGTGTTTCAGAAGGCTTGAGACACTTTCAGAATTCAGTCTTTCTAACTGCCTACTCAAAAAAGTTTCAAATCTGTTTGCATGCTTTGATTTTAAGATCACGTATAGATAACAGGTCACATACTTGCAGGTACAGTAGAGTATTTGGAAGAGCTGAGCCTTGTGGATCAGCAGAAGCTTGGAAACTTAGCAAAATACAATTTTAAGTTAAATAGCAAAAATAATGGTAAATGTCTATATGTATAATTTGACAATGCATTAGGTTTTGCTGTTCTCTGCTAAGAATGATACCTTTAATCTCTTGCTGCATCCAAACATTTATTTGACAAACACAAGCACAATTTTTTTCATAAATATTACAAAACTTGTGCCTCGAATAAAAATATTGTTGCCATGGGACAAAACTTTAGATAATATATGCAGAAGTTACAATAGCATCCAGGAGTTCATATTTTGTAGCTATTTACATTAGGGAAAACCTGTATTAACAGTTAGCATTTTTTTTCTCAGCAAAGTGCTTTCAAAATATTTGCTAATTAAAACCTTTATATCTTTTAGACAGCAAAAGTGCTTTTTCCAACCTGCAACAGCTATGTAACTTATTTTATTAGTGGTTTGGTAATAAAGTCAGATAAACCTTTGATTTAATAATTAGCATTTATAGAGTGCTTTCTGCCTTCAGAGCACTTTGCAAACATTAACAAATTAATTCTTGCAACTAACTTTCCTGTAATTTGGGAAGCAAGTATATTCATAGACATTTGCCTATGGTACAGGGAAGAAGTATTATCTCAGATGTGTTATGAAATAGAGACTTAAGATATATAAATTAAATTATTTACTTAAGGTCACAAAGATGGAAACGTTGTTAGAGTAGGAACTGAAATTAAATTATTGTTGTGGTTTAATCTGGCAAGCAGCTGAACACCACACAGCTGTTTGCTCACTGTCCCCCTGCCACTGGAATGGGGAAGAAAACTGGGGAAAAAAAAGGTGAAATTCATGGGTTGAGATAAAGACAATTTAACAGAACAGAACAGAAAATAAAGGAATAATGATGATGGTGATGGTTGTGATGATGATGATGATGGTGATAGTAATAATAATAATAATAATAATAGTAGTAGTAGTAGGAGAATTGGAATATGCAAAACATGTGGTGCACAATGCAATTGCTCACCACCCACTGACAGAAGTCTGGCCAGTTCCCAAACAGCAGCCCTTGGCCAGCTTTCCCCCTAGTTCATATACTAAGCATCTTGCAACTCACATACCTGTCCCTCTGGGGTTGAGGTTGGTTTTCCTCCTGTCATCTCTGAATTCATGCAGATAAAACCACAAGGTGACCCATGGTGTGTAGTTACTCTGTCCTCTCTCTTGAGCAGAGCCCTCATAGCTGAGATACTGGTCCATAGTGGTGGGGAGTAGAATATATGAATTGCTGGAACTCACAGGACAGTTTTCTGGGCAGTTTCTCCACAGCTGAGGCAGAGGTCCATAATGAGGCAGAGATATTTTCTTCATACTGCCAGAGCAGGACAGCCAATTCACCCAATGTTTGTCCCTCTCTGTCTCTCTAGGTCATTACTGATAATGAGTTGGCATACGATGGTGTTGAGCTCTGTATGAACTTCTACATATGCCTTTCTCCATTTGTCTGTGTGATATACAACAGCTTTCTTGAAGGGATGCATTTCTCTAGGGCCTGACAGGTGTCAGCTCCAGAAGCTGAGTACTTGTGTCCCTTTTCCTATTGCATTGTCAATGCTCTCTTCCCTAGAAAAGGATCCCAGCTATTTGGTTTTCCTACCCTCTAGTTACAGGGTTATCCCAGCAGCAAAGCTGTCAGGTGACAATGTGCTCAGCTGGATGATGGCTGAAATCTTTTCACATATCTCATATCTCACTTCAGGATAGGCTACGCTCTCCTATATGAAGCCTGCATCTTCTTTCTCATATTCTCCTGATGGTCCTGCTCTGGAGTAGTCTGCCTTGTCACTTCTTCCCTTAGTAAGGGAAGTGTTTCTTCCTTTTCTAGATGAGTTGACTTTTGCTTCCAACATTTCTTCTTGTGTACTGGGCAACTGATATTGGCAAGGGTTGGTTCTCTAGTTCAGCTGCAGTGCTTTTCATGGAGGTTGGAGTAGCTGTCCCAGTCACTGGGGTTGGAGTAGCCACGTGCCTGTCAGGGATTTTGGAGTAGCTGTAGTGCATGTTGCAGGTGTTGGAGTAGCTGTGATACCTGTCTTTTTCTCATCAGATCCAGACACTTTTTTTTCCCCTTGTGGGTGCTGAGTAGTGTTGAGTAGGACTTGGTTGGCCTGGGCCGGTCCCCAAAATGTTGCAGTGATTTTTGTCTCTCTGGAATGGTCAGAGTGATGACATAATTCTTCCAAATATTTTACTAATTATTCAATATTCTCCACTTGTTCAGAAGTGAAGTTCTGAAACATTGGAGGTTTGCACTGTCTGAGGTACTTGCTCTTACTATCCCCCATACCCTGCCACTCATAACTATTCAGCCTTGGGGGAGATCTCTGTGTGGTATTCTTAAATAGTTCTTGAAACGTGACCTGAAACATATTCAAGAGTAGTAGACGTATCAACAGGAGCATGCTGGTTTGAACATCCTGAGGATACAAAAAATTTTCAAGAGCTGTTTTAGCTAGCATAGAGGAGAAGGGGAAGGTGAAGGAGAAAGCGAAGGTGGAGGAGCAAAAAAAGTGCCCTCCCTTGTGTTCCCCACAGATTAGCGCTCTGAGCTGAAAAGGTAAAGAGTGTAATTATTAATAATTAATAGTTCTGAGATGGCTCCCAAAGTACTGAGATGATGGTGATGCTGAGTACAAATACCAGATTAGTTTTGTGGCCAGAATTTTATCCTATCATAAGCCAGTGTTATAAAGTACAACAAAATTATACCCTTAATCCAGGCCCCAGAGGTGATAAACAGCACAACAGGGAGCATACACAGCAAATAAAGTGTTACATAACACAACCCTGAGACCAAGTGCAGCAGCTCTGATAGGAAATAAGTCAACATTGTGACCAGCAACTATTAAACAATTTCATAAATGCTTATAGCAAATTTGTTTTAACACATTTTGGTCTGATCTCCTGTTACATCAACCCCTTGTGCCCCATTGTGCCCCGTGTTGGGTGGGGCATTGTGGTTTAACCAAGCAGGCAACCAAACACCACACAGAAAATTGCTCACCAACCTCCTGCCGTGGAGATGGGAGAGAGAGCTAGGGGATGTGGGGGGTGGGGAAATAAAATTCATGGGTTGAGATGAGGACAGTTCAATAGGGCAGAAAAAGGTGGGGAAATAATGATAATAATAATAATCATCATAATAATAATAATAATATACAAAACAAGTGATGAACAGTACAATTGTTCACCTCATCTTGATCAATGTGCAGCTAGCTCTGAGCAGTGGCCCCTGTCTAGCTTTCCCCTAGTTTATATACTGAGCATGATGCCACATGTTATGAATATTCCTTAGGCCAGTTTGGGTCAGCTGTCCCAGCTGTGTCCCTTAATGGTTTCCTGTCCCCATCCTGCTCACTGGTGGGGTGCAGTGAGAGGCTGAAAATTCCATGGCTTAGTGTAAACGCTGCTCAGCAACAACTAAAACAGCAGCGTGTTACCCACGTTATTCTCATCCTAAACCGAAACACAGGACTATACCAGCTGCTAGGGAGAAAATTGACTATATCCCAGCTGAATCTAGGACAATTATTCTCTTCATCCTCTTCTCTGCTCCAGTCACTCGGCTCCTTTTTCTGATTTTGTCTGGGAGGGTTCAACGAGGTCTGACAAAGCAGAACAAATCTTGGCAAAGCAAGGCAAAATAAGGCAATGCAAAGCAAAGCAAAGTAAAGCTTTGGATGCTAAGGATCCTTTTCTTAACCCAGCATCTCAGGCCACTTGCAGGTGGTAGGTGCATACCTCAGGAAAACGCGTGGCAGTTCTCACAACAGGTTTGCCCACGTGTGCTGAGCACAGGGTGCGACCACTGGACAAGGAGGGAACCTCAGCAAGGGGTTGCAGTGGGCTCTCTCCTTGGGGTTCCCAGCCCCTGCACTTCCCAGTCAGGGACATCCAACCAAGCAGGCATGTGAGGCTGGGAGCAGGGAGTGAGCGATAGGCAGGATTGTCAGGGTGCAGCAGTGTACCCAAGTGTCAGACTTAATAGATCTTTCTATATAGTGGTGCTCCTCTGTGCTCTCTGACCTCACTAATGAACTCTTCCCACTCTGTTCTACTGGTGTTAGCTCTCCCAGGCCATTACCACAAGATGAAGATGCTTTAAAAAGCAGCAGTATTCTCCTGCTGACAGCTTGCTTTATTTCTGCCTTGAGTACCACCTGCTACAAGTATTTATTATTGTAAAAGTGGAATATTGTTTGTTCCCTTTCTTTCCTACAGGTTTACTGATTTGTGGCCTGCAATAATTCAGGTTTCCTGTTTATTGCATCCCATCTAGCCACTAGATTATACTGCATTTTACCCATATGATAGATATGTAGCTCCTTGTATGTTGCAAGTGGTATGAGGAGAGTACAAGCTGCAAGAAGGCTGTGTCATGGCCCCGATGGTATCAGAGAGTAATGAGGAGTCACAGTTTGTTGACTCAGCAAGGCAAGTAAGGTCTCTGGATTCACAGACTTTAGGAAATTTCCTGAAATTAAGATAATATTTTTACAGAAAATAAAGGCCACTAATAAAATTTCAAAATTAATGGCTTGTTTTCAGTGAAATGTAGGATTCCATCATGTACAAAGGTCCAGTTGTTTGTCATTTTTTTGTTTTGCTAGATGTTTGGCATTAATATTAGTTTGTCAGACTTTATAAGTATATTATTTTTTGGGTGATGAAATCATAAGCCAGTAATTAATTGTATTACTGCTGTGCATAAATTTCTCTTCAACAAGTGTTTTAAAAATCCAAGAAACTTCAGGATGTTTTTAATAGCTCAACCAAGTTTTCATATATCATGTGTCTTCTTTGAGCAAGAAAAATAGAATGAAACAGTAACAGAGAGATATCTGCTAATGCACACTTCATCATTACATTCAGATAAACAATACAATTAAATAATGTAGGAGGTTTGTAAAGATTAGAGAATTAGGGGCTAAGAACCCCTTGGTGATTGGCTATTTGTTAAGTTTGAAGAGTAACTTTTTGTGATTCTGTTCCTGTATGCTGAGCCTGTCAAGTGGAGAATACTAGAAAACAGAGCAGTGCTATGTTTTGTAATTGGTGTGCCAAGCACTATTTCTCTATGGAAATGAACAGATTTTTTTTTAATTTGCTACTTTATTGTATTTATAATTAGCCGTCTGGAAAAAAAAAGTTCTCTTTTAGCATCTGCAGTGATGCATTGATTCTTTCATTACAGCAAATACGCATGACCCCCGGTGTTCAACTGTAAACAATAATTACTGGCTTCATTAGGAATCTAGCAGATGGCTTATAAGTTCTCATGGTAGCATTTATCCATTTGAGGCTTGCAGCGTGCAAATGTTTGTCTTTTAAACAGGATAAAACAATGTAAAAGGGACTCTGTGCTTTGTTTTTATTAGTAGCAATTCATTTGTTTTGCAGATTTGAATCCACGTATCTGAGTGCACTGTCAATATTTCCTGGCTGCAGGTAAAATACTCTCTGGGCCTTACCTCTGCCTCTGTGCCATTTTCTGTTCCAAAAGAAATGAGGCTAAATACCACTTCCAGAGCTTTGACAGAGCTATATTTTTCTTAGCAGAACTCATGTTGTAAACTCAACCCTGTTTCCTTTCCCCTTTCCTTTTCCCTTTCCCTTTCCCTTTCCCTTTCCCTTTCCCTTCCCT
>VZTT01068709.1:53299-66316 GCA_013400855.1 Buphagus erythrorhynchus
GGCGGGAAGCTGGAATCCTCCGGGACGGGGGGGGCGGGAAGCTGGAATCCTCCGGGACGGGAGGGCGGGAAGCTGGAATCCTTCGAGACGGGAGGGCGGGAAGCTGGAATCCTTCGGGACGGGAGGGAGAGGCAGGGAGAGGGAGGTGCGCGCAGCCGGGGGCTCCCGCGGGCAGCGCTGTGCCGGGAGAAGGCCGTCCCAGTGGGAAGGCGTTTGCTGAAGCCCCTGAAGGACCTGAGATGAGGGCATGGCCTGTTTTACTTGGGTTTGGTAATCGCTGGGATAGGGAAAAGAGCAGGCAGGGTGTCTTGTGTTCATTATTTCCGGAAATGAGGACCGGCGTGAGTAATATGCAATTAATTAGTCAGAAGTGACTCTGTAAAAGTGAAGTACGTTCAGTGAAGGGAAGTGTTCTTGTACTGCTTAATTGAGGCTCAGTATTCATACACAGTGTTTATCTTTACAGGTTTGATGGGTTATCTCCCAAGAAAATGGTGAATATAATTAATTTGCAATGCACTGAGTATTATTTTTCTGTAAGAAAGATTGAGTTTTTCTCTTTCAAAACCTTCCCTCCCAGTAGTGAATAGGTAATGACCCTATCTCAGTCCCTGTAGGAGGGGAAAGATGAGAAGCCTCAAGTAAAGGAAATCCCGCATTAATTTAATCTAATAGTGATCATAAAATATGAGATTTAAAGAAGAAGCTTGTATTGAAGGTGATCAAGAGCCCATATCCTGTTTGGCTTTTGGGGAACAAGAGTTTAGCTGAAGATGTTTATTTCTTATTTTAATACACACTTCCATTTTTTACCTTTGATTTCAATGCCAAGGTATTGATAGTTGGTCTTCAGTAGTATACATGATACTGGGGAAAAATACTACTTGAATAGAGTTGTAACATAATGCACATGACATCAAAGACGAGGAAGGAGAAGAAAAACTTTAAAAAAGAGGGAGGTTGATCTGATACCCCCCAGTCCTCCATTTGTACTATATTATTGTATAGCTGACTCACAATTGTCGTATGAAAAAATTTGAGGTGATAAATTCTGTCTTAGGATTCTCAAAAGGAATTTTTGTTATGGTAGACCATTTTTTAAAGTAGATGAATCACATTTATTCCTTTTTCGGATGGCGTTACAGCTTACTTGAAGCCTAGATGGATGAAAAAGAAGTGAAAATGGAGGCAGTGTTCTCTAGTTATAGAATCCTTTTCTCTATTTTCCCTTGAAATAAACTTTACAAAATTTTCTGTAGACTACTCATTATTCTAAAATTTAGATTTTTCTTTCCCCCTGTTGTTCTTAGCAGTATTCTTCATGGCTTTCAGTTTCTGCTATTTTTGTTCATAAGTTCTTATGGGTTATCCTAAGGGTAAGCCTTGATAGCCTGTTTAACAGCCAACTATAATATTTTCTAGAGTAGCTTTCATTCATGCAATTCTAGAACTTGCAAATGAGCATAAAGAAGATTATCAGCTGCCCCAAATCCATAAACTAATTTTCATGTGTGTGCTTGAGTGCTAGCCAAGGCCTTGGCTTCTGCTCAATCAGAAATTAAGTGGTTTATACCCATTTCACACTCTTGAGTTCTTGTGGACTGAGTTGAGGGAATTATCTTGCCAAACACGGTGATGTTAAGTAGAAGTAATTGAGTAAGGGCTTTGGGGGGTTTTTATGTTCTCTTTGATGTAAGCCTGCTTATTTTTTAGATGTGCTTCTCTCCCTATGAAGTTGGCATTCTGAGGGACCTCCACTTGCATACAGTTCTGTATTTATTACAAAATACTGGCTTTTGTTATGTTTTGAATAAGTAGAGTTGCTAGGGAATAATTTAACAAAAGGAGATCTCACAACCTCTTAGTTCAGAGTAATACTATCTTTCTGGAGCCCTTTTCCCAGAATGTTTTATTCAGTATAGTTCTGCATTGTGTTTCATCCTTCTCCAAAGGCATCTCTGTGAATGTCACTTAGCCAGGAGTGATCATTTAAAGTCCAGTTGTGTTTTAGATTTTGTAAATCCCTTTTTTTGAGAAATTTTAAATAATCATATAGCTGAAACGTTATCTTGATGTTTCAGTTAACCTGTCAAAGTTCAGTTTGGCACACAGTGGTGTGAGGGCATGTCTTTAATCTCTTCTTTCTCTGAGCACTTTTTCTTCTTGGTAGGATATAGCCCCAACCCTTTAGTTACAGTGATTCAAGTCAGTTCAGGCATTTTTAGAATCACATACTTGATTTGTGTGTTTACTTTGACAATTGGCAGTTCTGGGCACTATTTGTCGAAGTATGAGAGAGCTGTGTGGGTTCACATCAAGAGTGTGATGTCCCTCCTTACTTTGAGATAGTAGCCTTAAAGATGATCCTCATTCATTCCAAGAACAAGCCAAAATTGCTAACTTGTAATGTGCCACATACAGACTATTCAAAACTAGCAATTTATCTTTGGTAAATAGCACCTTGTAGGTTTCTAAGGTACAGTTTTGTCATGTGCTGGCATTGTTTTCACTCAAACAGTGTAACCTCTTTATGGCAAGCTAACTGCAAGCCTCTAATACATTGTTTTAGCTACAAAAATAATGATTAACTAAACACTTGCCTTCTAATGTTTGTCTTCTGAAAGTGCTGGTGCTAGTGTTGCTAGGAGATCTCTTGCTGCCTGCAGTTACCTGTGATATATTTTTCTGCATGGCTGTATATTACAAGAAGGGTATCTTGGTCTTAAGCTGTTGTCTTTAGTAAGAGGAGCCCAAGAAGAAAATTACTGTGCCCCTTGTATTTTGATAGGCTAATCATTTTACTTGAGATGTTCCATTGGTTTGGTTTTCAGGTTGTGACAATGATAGATAAGAGAGTTAGGGAAAATTTCTTTCAGTCTGATCTTTTGTTTGGAATTTCCAAAGCTTAAATATATGTGTGGAGAAAGGGATGTCTGCTTTTCTTTTCTTTGAGCTGAAAAGCACAGAAATTCCCCTGTTGTGTCTTACACTGTTAAAGCAGGCTTTCACCCATAAGCAGGCAAGAGAAAATTATGTATCACCTTTTTTTCCTTCCTCCTTCCCCCAAATATACCCTTCAGGGAAAGGAAAGAAGCAACCTTTTGTGGCACTTATATATATTCTATTTAAAGGAAAAGTTCTTGAACTGATCTCCTGTCAGTTTTCAGAAGGCTTTCATAAGACATAATCTCAAGAGAAAATTATCAGGGAACTCTTGGAATGGCCTCAGATCTTTGATGGCAAATGTTGTAACAATAGGTAAACTTGTGGTGATAACTGTATGGTCAGAAATTAATGCCTGCAGAGGAAGTTACCAAATAGGAAGCTACAGAGCACTTGTCATAGGCAGAAGTACAAAATAACTTAGATTAGAGGCTGGCAGTTATCACAGTCATCATAAAAAAGATTATGTTGTTTGGGTGAGAAGAATGGCAGTACATGATATGCCTGAACCTTAGAAATATACAAGGTGTTATCTATAAAGGACAAATTGCTCTGTCTTTGAATTGCTCAGTGCTCTGAATATCTCAGCCTTCTTATCTAAAAATGAAATATGCAACCTTGCTTGCATGCCTTTTCCTTGAAAGGAAATGTTGCATGTATAAATTCCTGGAAAGCGCTTAACACTGATGGTTTTACTATCAAAATATTAGTGAATGTGTGGTCTTAGCCACATTCTGGTCCTGGTTACTTTAAACTTGTGCACATTAAAATAATACAGTTTATAATAACTCTAGGTCTGTGGTGTTTGCTGATGGCTGTTTTTTTCTATAAACTATAGTTTCAGCAGTGAAGCATCCTGCAAAAAAAGAGAGGATTATTTGGAGTGGCCTGAATATTTTATGGCAGTAGCTTTTCTGTCAGCACAAAGAAGCAAGGATCCAAGCTCTCAGGTAAGAATGCAACATATAATAATAAAATAACCTAATCTATATTGCATATCGCATCAGATGTACTCATAGCAGTTTCAGGGATTTCTTAATAAAAGTTATTTCAGTGTATAGCTATTCAGTTTTAACGTAGTCAGCACCTTCTGTTACAAAAATTCTCTTATTGGGCCTGACCTCATATGTATAATTCTGTGTGTGTTTGTAGCATGGAGCTTTATAAGTCATCTTTTCATCTGGAAGTTAAAATAATACATGCATTTTGTCTCCTTTTTCCTGTAAATATTGTCACTTTTAGAGGAGGATAAAACTGCTGAAAGTTTTAGGTTGTAATTTTTTAAGACACAACATTTTACAAGTTTTTTTTCCTCACCTATAAGAGTATTTGTTTGTTTATTATTGGGTTGAGTGGTGTTTTCTTCTAGTTTGTTCCTCCCTCAGGATCCCCAGTTCCCTATGCTTCACTGTCTGTTTCCATTTTTCACACGTTTCACGTGCCTTTGTTCAGTATTGTTCACTATTGATTTCAGGTGATTGATACAGCTCCTGAAACATGCTATTCTGCAGGATCCAGTCATCCTGTTAGACTTCCTTTGTGTGAAAGAATCAGGATGCAAATCCCAGAAAAACAATCTGTTCACTTCCTTCTGCACAGTATGGCACTTAGCTCTCTGAAGGTTATTCACTTGGGGCTAAAGTTTTGTTACCCAAGGGCTGATGGATAAACACATTGTGTGAATTGAAATTACTACTATTGCAATTTCAACAAATAAAATGGGCAGAAAACATTAAAATGGGACATAGCATCATTCTTTAGGAAGAGTCCCTTTGTAGACTTGGGTTGAAGCAATGAAGGGTGGGAGTTAAAAGGTTTGGAATTTTAGCACGTGTTTGCAACAAGCCACAAAGGCTTGTGAGGCCTGCACAAGCCAACACGTGCACTTCTGTTACATCTTTCAGAACTTTTCTTGTGCTCATGTTGCTCATACTGCTGCTGGGAAAGCTAGTTGGGGGGGCTGAACTTACGTGTTTACTAGGGTTCATTCAGTGCTGTTTCTGCTCCCTTGTCCTGGTTTAGGCCAAATTTGGGAGGAAACCTCTGAATGGGGTCCCTCTAGGAAAGATTCAAGCGATCCCTCCTTCAGCTGGTTTGGGAAAATATTTCCTCGGAGAGAAGTGGAAAAAAACCTGTTTATTTAACAGGCAAAGCACTCCCCAGCACAAAAATGAACGATACTAAACAGCAAAACTTCTCACCACTCCGAAAAGATGACAGATTCAGAAGAGTCCCCTCCGTGGGGTGCAGCCCGGCTCACTCAGGTGCTCTCAGTCCCTCCAGCGCTGGGAAATGCCGTGGCCCAGGCCAGGCCTGGTGGGACACAGGTGTGAGCTCCTGGTGCTCCTCTGGGTTTTCAGTCCAGAGCAGGTTTGAACAATTCCAAGAAAAAGGAGGAAAACCACAGTCCAGGGAACCTTTCTGCCTCAGCCAGAAAAACTAACCAAGAGCAAAGGAGAGCTCTCTCCTGCTGTCCAGTGCAGACAGCACAGTCTGTGTGAAGGATGCAGGGGAGCAAGTGAAGACTCTGATAACAAACTGAGCACCTCTTCTCTCCCCTTTCGCTCCTGGAACCAGTCTTAAAGCTGCAGAACTCAATATCCAACACAAACAGAACAGACGATTGGGGATATACAGGTATCATAAAGTCACTCCAGGACATCCCTGAGCTAGGCTCATTTCATAAGCAGACAGGGAACAGTGCTGGCAGGCTGGGATGTGAACAGCATGACCAAAGGGGTAGCAGAGTTCCATCTGCCCTGGCTTATTTCAAAGCCCCACCAGTTATGTACAATTGTAGCCCCGCTCACTAGATGGTGTAACTTAATATATTAAGTGAAGCTTGTATATCTTAAATGAAAATTGTAGGACTGACTATTCATGTCTCATCTTTATTGTTGACACGTTGTTTTGCATGCTGTTGATACTATGTAAATGTGATTTTATTTAGGTTGGTGCCTGCATTGTAAATTCAGAAAACAAGATTGTTGGAATTGGCTACAATGGGATGCCTAATGGTTGCAGCGATGATGTACTACCCTGGACAAGAACAGGAGCAAATAGACTAGACACAAAATATCCTTATGGTAAGGCTTCTTGTGGTTGACAGATTATACTTGTGATGTCTGTTATCTGTGAAAGTTCAGCTGGTAAAGTATTGATCAGTTTTTCTTCCACTCACTTGATATTGTTAATGTGCCCATATGTGGTACACCAGGATAAAAATTACAGTCTTTTTGAATGACTGACTTCCTGGTGAAATAGATTCATAAATATTAGCCATATTGGACTGAGTAGTGAAAGCCTGTAAATATGAAGCAGCTCATTAGCACACAGTTGCAGTGTCTGCAGATGATTGCTACTTCTGTGTGTCTCCACAGAAATTACAGAGTGTGTATATGCAAAACAAGTAATTGGGTCTAAAATACAGTTATTAAAATTATAATTGGTTGTGGGAAATTTCCATTTCAGGTGTTGATGGCATAGGTTATATATACTATGAAGAAGCTGAATATTTGTCTGGAAGTCTGTGTGCCGTGGGTCTACCCTTTTATGGGTGAGGTGACTCTCATTGTTTATTTCAGCCTCTGATTTGATTCCCATTTACTAAATGGACAAAAGGAACAAAGAGCAAGGATGGTTTCATGGTAAATGTGGTTGAGTACTGCTTTAGATCTTGCCTTTGTCTTTGCAATAGGCATAGTTTGCTCTTCTGTAGGTGTTATTTAAAGGGCCCTCTGTGAAATTTGGTGAACCTATGAGCAGGGCTGACTCTTGTGGATCAGGTGTGGTTTGCAGGAATCAAGGAGGCTGGGTTTCCTCAGGCTTCACGCCACGAGTGCTGTCTGCCACGTGTGGAAATGGGGTTGAGAGCTGCCTTGTGGCCTGCAATGGCTGATGTGGGGAAGAAACCTTGGTTGTGACTGGTAAGAGGCCATACAGTCCCTGTGCTTCCTTAAGTACCCCTTCATCTTTCCGTACCCATTCCAGCTCCTGCTGCACGTCTCTGTGTGTCACCAATGCAGCAGAAGCCACAGGCACAGAAAAAACAGGAGCTTCTTCATCCTGTGCTGCATCTCAGCCTGTCCTGAGCTCTGGAATGGCAGGGCGGAGAAGCACAAAAGAGAGAACCAGAGCCTTGGGAAATTTTCCTTCTCCCTGCATGAGTGAGGGAAAGTCAGCACCAGAGTTCACCTTTTGCAGAGAAATACTCTTTCAGTGACCAATATTTATCTCTGCCTACTAATTCTGTTTCTTACTTGTAACTTTAACAATAGGTGTGATAGAGAAATTAAACTTGCATGAGTTTTGACATAGCCTGAGTTCACTCAGAGCTCATTCTAAAAACCATTTTTTGGTTTTCTGTAGCATTGAGGTGAAAGATGATATGCAGTGGCTCAGGACATAATTCATCAGTTTGATATTTTTGACTTCTTAAAACCCCAGTACTTTGTCCTTGTTCACTTCACCAATTTATTATAAAACCTCTAATGGTAACTCTCAAGCTGGAGACCATTCTATGTTATTTTTTGTAATGTGTATTCCCAATATAGGGCCAAATTTGAAGCCTGCTCCTGCCAAATTTGAAGTCTGCTCTGAACCACTGGTTTTACATATAGTGCTGTGACCATAATGGTACAACTTAGTATGACTGCTCTGTATTTATAGGGTGAGGAAACAAGTGTTAGCCCATTGATTAAATATAAAGCAGTGAAAACAGAATATTGATTTTGGTTGAATCTTTATGCTGCTGTAAGGTCTCAGTTCTGAGCTAAAATCAGCGTGGGTGGTCTCTGGCATCCGAGAATGTTCCAGGCACTCAAATCTAAGCTGACCAGTTTAAACTAAAAGTACTCTGAGGAATTTTTGTACAAGATGATGTGAGAATTTTTTTTATTTTTGTTAACTCTGACTGCAGAAGATGTGGAGGATGTGATGTTTAAAAAATGAGCTAACTAGTAACAGTTTGGAGTGCCAAATTGATTTCCAGGAGTTGGTCTAACTACTGCCCTTCCCCCCCATTATCTTAGTCTTCACCTCATTAAAAAAATCACAACTTTGTAACACAAAGTGTCTGCTGTGATGAATAAACAACCTATTTTGTAATTCACAGATCATTTAAACTCTAGCAATTTCTTACTAATCTTGATAGCACAGTTGACAGACCAGACAAGTATATATTAAAAAAAAATCTTCTGCTTAAAAAAATTCTGGTAGATGCAGCGACACATAGAATTGCTGCTAAAATCTCATTAAACTGTCATTTTTCCTTTCTCCTTTTGCTAATCATCACAAGCATTTGTGTAAATTGAACTTTTTATCCTTGCATTTTCCTGACTGGCTTGTTCAGAGACAGTACAATCTTACTGTGTGCTGCATTAGCTAATCATGGGAATGATGGCACTTTCATCACTGCAATGTAGCTTATTAGATGAAGTTGATGGTAATTGTGCATGTACCACCACACTAAGTTGGAAGATGTCTTCTGGAGCTACTTCATGCATCTCCAGTGCTACAGAAAAGGTCTGGGGTTGGATCTGAGTGCTGACCACCTGGTCTTGGGTACTCTTGTGGGTTAGCCATAAACGCTTAGCTCACTTCCCATGTTTTGCACCACTCTGACTAGCTTTCTCCAGAACAAAGCTTCAGTATTGCTCTTCCAGTGGTGCTCCGGAGGGCAGGGTGGAAAAAAGACTGCAAGAAAAGTCATCAGGTATAGGCTTATAATGCAAAGCCTGCTGAGATGGTATGCTTGGCCCTCCTCCTTCCCTCAGGCCATACTGGCAGATATGCAACTCATACTCTGTTTCATGCTCTGAAAATCCCTCTCAGGTGGGCTGCATAAAAGTCTTCTCTCTTCTTTATGCACTTTGAACTGAGACATACAAAATAACTGTGTGGTGTCATGGGACTTGGTAGAGCTTGAGGAAACCCAGGGCTGAGGGCAATGTGTTGCTGATGGAGCCCTAAGATGAGCACAAGTCAGTCTGTGCCATTTGGCCTCAGGGCCAGGAGTCAGTCCCTGGCCCTGTCTGTGTTTAGCAGCATTGACACAGTAGGAGATTGGACCCAGAGGCAATCTTTGCAGAACAGTGTTCCGTGATCCTATAACAAATTTATTGAGCTCCAGAAGAACTGATGGATGCATTGACTCTACAGCTCTGATCAGAGTCACTGTTTCATGGCTAAAAATCTTCCAATTTCCACCCTAAATTTATCTGTGGTTAGTTTTTAGGTTCTTGCGTGTGCCAGCAATGTTCTTTTAGCTTTTCTTATTCACTGTGGTTAACCCTTCCTCCTTCCCTGTGCACTTAGTGATAACAGTTACCTTTTGAACTTCTGTTGTGAAGTTAAACAAGTCCTGTCACTCTCGAATTTTGCTGTATCTTGAAACTTGTTGGTTTGAAATTCACCACTGTCTTGGTTACCTATGTCTGTTGCAATATACTGTACGTATCTATCTCACACCTGAAGAGTGGGTTCTGCTCAGCTCACTGTTAGGGGCAGTGTTGTGCTTGATTAAGAAATCCAGGTCTAACCTGAGCTGCTACTGGGAAAAGGCATCAAAATGTGGTAGCTGGAGTTCACCTTTCCTTAGAGGATGCAAACATGTGCAAGGCATTTGGATATTACAGGAATAGTGATGTGGATCACCTGTATTGATACTATGCATTCCTTATGAGACTCTTGAAGTGGATAAAGGCTCTTGCTTCTGGTTGTGGTGTATATTTGAACAGTATAGCCTATATCAGAAAGCACAGTGTTTTGCAGAGTGCCATTTTTCGCAGCACAAAATCAGGATTTCGTCTTTATGTTGGAACTGGCTGCAGGCTGCCAGCCAGTGACAGCAGCAGGGATGTGTCTGTGCATGTGAGAGAAATGGAAGGCCAGTTTTACTAAGATGTTATTAAGCATTTACTAAGATATTATTAAAAACCTCTTACTGAAGCATTGTGTTCAGTACTGTGTGCAAAAGCTTCTTAATAATTAGGCAAAATTCTGTCTTTCAGAGTCAAAAGTGTGCCCTCTGTTTCTGTTAGATGAATCTGAGGATTTGTTGATGCTCAGTTTCCTCTCACCAGTCATTTAAAATACTACATTTTTCTCCTATTAACGTAAATCTTCCCACTAAATCTAGTTGCCGTGCTCCTACTATGCCCTCTGTCTCCACTGTAATCTAAGAACATCCATTTGACAACCAGTCTCTAATTAAGGATTTTTAAATTAAAATAACTGGCAAATTTTAAAACCTCTGAGCAATACAGAAAATATTGAGTAAATATGCTTACAAATATTTATACAGGTTCAAATATGATAAAATATGTGCTGTGGCAAAAAGTATGCTCTAATTGAACAGTACCTGCTGTGTAAAATGAAACAAACTGTTATCAACATTTCCTTGTGATAGGATTATGAGCTTTTTGTCAATTTTTAAGAGAAATGAACACTCAACAATATTCAGGCAAATGTTAGTTTTCTAGAAGCTGTTATTTTGACAGCACAAAATTTGATAAGGCCCTCTGAAGAAGTGTGTTGCTCTCTCTCCAATTGGCAGTGCAAAGACGAGGCTTCATCTGGGAAGGGGATCTGTAGGAGATGGTCTCCACTTACAGCCACTCTTGTCCTGTATGGAATTTTGTCCAATTCTGGTGTCATACATCAAACCTGTAGAAAGATTGGATATTTAAAAACAGTAATTCTTCTTGTTCTACTTGCCCTCTAAGAAGCACCTCTGTGTTCTGCTAGGAGTAGAACCAACGTGGAGCAGGATGGGAGAAACTGTGAAATAGGGTGGGTTAGTTAATGCTGCTCAGGTTTTGAGAGGGGCGTCTCTGGTCTGATCCAGCAAGTTTTGTGATGTTCATAAATGGGCTGAGTGGTTCCCATCTTCACTTCCTGGTTCTCGTTATTCATGGAAGAAAGCAGTGAGGCTGGGGTTCCATTTTTCTTACTGCAAACTGAAGAGGCTAGGACTCCCAACAAATCTGCTGCTGTTATCCTTGCCTCTGTGCCCTGACCACAGCAGCTGCTCTTCTCCAGCTCACACAGAGAGAGAGAGAGAACAGCAGGAAGGGCTAAGGACAGTGCCAACCCAGCATCAGTGTCCTGCCTGCCCTTAATGAAGGGACGAGCAACCATCCTTATGCTTTCAAAAAGGCTGAAAAAAGTAGATGTCATTCTACAAATTCCAGATCCATCAACCACAGCCCCCAGTGGTTGTCACTCCAGACTCCATTCCTTAAAGTAATGTTTTGATACCTTCTGGGATTCTTGCTGTGTTCAGTGTCAGAGTTCCAGCAAGTAAAGGATAACAAAATTCTTAGTCTGGCTTAATTAGTAATTAATAGCACTAAAAAAGTCATTCTCCCTAGCCCTTCCTCTGACTGTTTCTTTAACGGGTCTTTAAAGTTATGGTGGTCCCTAGCATGCTCTTCATCAAGCATGTAAGCCTTTAAACAGTATTAAACACTTTGACTAGTCTTGTGGTTCTTATAAATTTGCTAGTCAGAACACGTTTAGAATGTGGGAAGAGTACTTCTGGCTCTGCAACCCAGTGGGAACATGCTTGAGTTAAGTGTTCAATCCTGAAAAATAACCATTTATAGGGTAGGNTCGGCTTTTTTCTTTTTTTTTCCCCCCCTCTCAAGAACATAGTAGCAGGTGGTGGGAATGTCAGAGCACACACTTAACTTCTTGTTGCATAGTTATTTCTTCAGTTAATGAAGCCTTTTGAGAATACTTTTCAAGCTGCTTTTCCAGAATGGAAACCAGTGTTGTGGACTTGATATTATGTTGGCTATATGTGATTTTTTTTTTTTTTTAAACTAAAGCTCTGGAGCCCTTCGTAGGGTATTGTAAAAATTCATAGTTTTACTAGTCTGCTTAAAGATACAGTTTTCAGAGTTCTGAATACTGTGCACCTGTGAAAGGTTATTTTAAGTTAGCTTCTTACTAGCTCAGAGAGGACAATTTGTAACTATTAGCAAGAGCTCTTAACAACTTAGCTTCATAACACCCCAAATGTAAACTAGTTAGTCATTAACAAGAGAGATTTTGGACTTCTAGGTTTGTTTTCTCTCTCAAAAAGCTGGGCAGGTCTGTAAGAAAAATCTGGGGATAATAGAACCTATCTTACCTGGTCAATGCCTATTTGTCAGAGAGAGGTGAATATGAAAAAGAGGGAATTAAGAGTGATGGGACAAAGCTTAAAATACTTGTCTGATGCCAGCACCTTTTTAAGAAACATCTGGCATAATATCGCTTTATAAGTAGAAGATTTGTAGGGACAAATAAAACAAAGACATGTAATGATAGTTCCCTAGAATATACTTTCAAATCACAGCAACTGAGACAAAATGGTTTGGTATTTAATAGCCCAGTAGACTAAAAAAAGTAACACTGGATGGAAAATTACTTCTGGAATCAGTGCAAGGTTCTGGTCCTTACTAGTTTCTGCAGTAAGTTCAGTAATAAATACTTGGTTAGACACATGAAAAGTGTACCTCATTTTCTATTTGCAATGAAAATTTGCTGGGTTTGTTGTAGACTTAAGTACTTTTTGTCTTGGACTGATTAGTCTGTTTCTTATTGTCTTTGTGTCTTCTGTCCACGTGGGATAGTTGTGCTTTTTCTTAACTTCAGATTGTGTGAAGATGGTCAGGAGGCAAAATTTATGGTTTTTCCTTGCTCCAGCTGATTATCTTCTATAAGTTATTCTTGGCCTGATCTTGTTTTTGCTTGGAAAGAGGTTTGTTGTTGAAAGTTTGTAGAAGTCTGCCAAAAGAACCTTTTTCTCTCATTAGTGCAGGAAGGAAACTTGTTGCAGTACTAATAATGAAACTTGTCTGGTTTTACAGCTGAAGATTTCTGAGTTTTAGTGAAGGAAAAATATTTACCGAAGGAATTAATTTTGTTTATTTTTTAGTTTTGGGAGCCCTTGAAAAGATCCTTCTTTCTGGAGGCTTTCCATATTTTAAACTGCTGCCTAGAACATAAATATATTATTCAAAGAAACTTAAAAGTGATGTTTCTGTCCTGTTGACATAACCCCTACTTCCAGTTGTCGCAATTATA
>VZTT01068709.1:67648-87665 GCA_013400855.1 Buphagus erythrorhynchus
ACCCCTACTTCCAGTTGTGGAAATTATATCACTCTTTTACTCAATCCTCTGTCACTCCAGAAAAATAATTCTCTGACTATTGTAAAGGCTTTATAAGATTGGTGCAACTTAGTAATATACTTAAGAGTTCAGCATATTTTCTGGATTTTCTAAATGTGTAGGTTCATATAACTGCATTTCTCATACACTTAATGGCATATATTTAAAATACAGTGTGACCCAATAACAGTAGCAATAGAAACAATGAAAAATAATGAAAGAGGCCTTAATTTGATTGTTCTTGGCTCTTGGTTGTTTTTTTTTCTTTTTCAGTTTCCTATTTTTGTGTTGGTTTTTGGCTTTACTGGTTATGAGAAGGTATGTGGACAGCATAACAGGGGTGTGGTAGAAGCCAATGCGGAGCTTTCTTTTGCAAGTGTTTGGTCTTTTGTGACTTGCCTGCATGGGCAAGTTTGTGTGCTGTAAATTTGTAGTGCGTTAACTGTTGTATAGAAAATTCCATGTAGACATTTAGCGCATATGGAAAACATTTCCATTCAGCAATGATTCCTGCGTGTTGAAGGCATTGCACTCAGTTATTTGTGTGGTGAGATCATTCACACAGAGGTCAGCATATAGCACCAAGTTTACTATGAAGTTATGCTGTGAAACTTGGTCTGTTTTAATTTTCACATGGGCACAAGGGAGAAGAAAACGACTTAAAAAAAGTCTGTTCTTCAAAACAAGCATGGAAAACCTCTTAATGTCTGCACATGCAGGTCTCTAAATGATCTCAAACCCACACCACACTTCAGCATCTGTTTAAGAAGTCAGGGCAGCAGGCAGTTGCTTAGTAGGTAGGTAGGTATATAAATTATGCAACTTGCTCTTACTCCTAGGAGTAAACAGAAAGTTCTGGCAGAGATCCTTATGTTTTTTTCAGAACGTGATTGTGGATGACACAGAAACTGCACTCTCCTCAGCTGTGTTGGTAGCACATTAGATAATCTGCTCATGTGTACCTTACAAACACTGAAACCCTAAGGTGCTGTGTGTCCAGAAAGAGCTATTGTGTTATGGTGGAGTAAGGCAGGATGGTCCATTGCTACCTGGCCTGTCTCAAATCCACGGAGAAATACAGGACTTTGTTTTCCTGCTTATGAAGTCTGGCACCTTTGAATGAGCAGTAAAGTCACTCTAATATTAAAGCTGGATGTTTTTATGGCCGAGTGTGTCTTGTGTATTCTGGGGGTGGGAGAATCCTGCAGCAGCGCTGAGCCATTCTGAGGCCCAGAGGACAGAGCTGCTCGGTTTTACTTGGCGATTCTGCTGCCTTTAAGAGCGCACAGTGCGCTCCTACAGCCATAAGACTGTTCCTATCTGTGCATGTAAACACATAAATGAGCTGTTTTATACTGGCAGTTAGATACTCCAGAGAGTTGTGAAGCTGTGAGATATTGCTTCACTAAGGGTGGTTGTGATGGCTTGGCCCACAGCCTATGGCTTTGTTGCCTGCAATAGGTGTTAGCAAATGGCAGTGCTAATGCACTTAATGATATCATTACTAATCGGCAGCCTGGTCAGAGCAATTGACCTTCATTGATCTTGGTATTTCTGCTTTTATTTCTTTCTCTGCCCTTTATGGTAAGCTGTGCAAGCTATTTGCCTTTGAAAAGATGCAAGCAGCTATATTGTAACACTTTAATTTTAGTTTAACCGATTTATTTTAATGATCAGTATTATGAATTGTTTCTTGTTTAATCAGTGTGCCATGCCGAATTGAATGCCATCATGAACAAAAACTCAGCTGATGTGAAAGGCTGCAGCATGTATGTTGCCTTATTTCCATGTAATGAATGTGCAAAGCTCATCATCCAGGCAGGTAAGCAGGAGTGCCAGCTTGCTTTTTCAGGGTTGCAGTGCTGCCTGCTCATTGGTATCTTCTAATAGATGTATTTGATGTTAAATTGCTGATGTTAGATCTAAATTAATTGCACTGTCAACCTCATAAGATGCTACTTGTGGGGGTTTTTTGCATCTGAATGGTGCCAAATTTTTCCAGTGCTAATTGCATCTACTGTGATTCTAAACGTGCTTCTAATTTAGGTTTGTAACTTCTTAGACCAGGAGCTGCCAAAGAGCAACACAGGCTTTGCATATAATTACTGTCAATTTTACTATGCTCTGGCACATTGAATAGAGTAGGGCAGAAAGAAATAAACTTTTGCATGACAAAAGGTCTGTTGGGAGTATATACATGAAATTTTAATTTGAATGTGATGCATGCTAGATATCTGAAGATTTTAAAATATCTTTGCTCATAAATGTCGTAAGATTTCTATGATCCTACTTTAATTATGTCTTTCATTACAATTATTATAAACCTGTGCCACTGCAGTGAGGGTGCTGGCCTAAATGTGTCTCCTTTTTTGAGATTAGGCAGTGTCTTCAGCAGGCTTCAGTTCTGTAAAAATCTCTGCTTAAAGTAGCATGTATTTTGCTCACTGAGTGAAGTCATGCAGTCCCAGCATAGATTTCTATTCTGGGGAATGTCTCTCACTACTAATGGCCACAGGAATATAAGAAAAAAGCAGTAAACAGAACACTTCTTTATATTGGTTCAGTATAGTTTGAAATCAGGAGGGGTGAAGAGGGAAAGATGATGGTATATGAAGCATTTGTGCTTCATACAATTCTCTTACTTATAGAATCAAAATCAAATGGTCTTCAAGGTAGATTGGCTGCTTGCTCTCAATGTAGTCACTCATCCTTTTCCTTATGCACTTAGGTCAGCACTAAATTGCAATGTATTGATATTCATGCTGTCTGGCAAACACAGGAAGATGTTGATCATCTGTGAAATGCTTGTGAATTCTCTTTTGAAGCCTTTATATTTCTCCCCTGCCTAAGTGATTTAGGCAAAGATCATTCAGCAATTCTACACAGCATACATTTGTGAGTAGAGTGTACCAAGGAGTTGTAGAGCATGTGCATTAATGCTGCCTCTTCTGATTTTGTGCACCAGACATTACTATTTTTTTTCAGTGTAATTCTAACATATTTTTCTATGTGACTTCTTTAGGCATAAAGGAAGTTATTTTCATGTCCGACAAATATCATGACACTACAGAAATGACAGCTGCACGAAGGATGTTTGATTTGGCAGGAATTATATACAGGTGAGAGAACTAACTTTATTTTTACTCTGGAATGGAAGAGAAGGGGTGCATGAAAGACACCAGCTTTAGAGAGAGAGAGAATTTAGAGACCAACTTCCTTCTTTCAGTCATGTGGTATTTTATTCTTCTCTAGTGTTTGTAGATGGCTTACTCTGTGGGACTGGCTTGACAGACTGTTGCACCATTCTTTTGTCTTGTGTATGGTAAAAGTTCAATTTTGAAATGTTTGTATGAGAAAATGGTCCATGACTCATTTTCTTCTGGGAATGCAGGTGAAATTGCCAAGGGGGTGGTTATTTGTTACATTGTACTCGGGAGAGTCTTCCTTGACCCTGCTTTGAGCCGGAGATAGAGCTAGATGATCTCCTAAAGTCCCTTGCAGCCTGAATTACCCTGTGATCATATGAGTTGGACTGAAACAACTAACTGATTTTTTTTCTTCTTCTTGTTTTTGTGGATTACTCCATCGTTATTGAAACTTCAGTTCTTTTTGTTGCAGTCAATTTGAGAAAGTGTCAAACAAGCCACCTATAATTAATTCTTGGTACTTACAGCTGTTCATCTTCTTTGGTCAGCTTTTAGGTGAGAAAAGGGTAAAACTTGGAATATTTGCCTTATAGTAATGATAAACTGAAAAATGTTTCAAGAATGGGGTTTTAAAAGACACTGACAGAGTGTCTAAAGACAAACTGTTCAACAGCAAGTTTGATAGGAGTAACATGCTGTGGGTGAGGCTAATTATGTAGTCAGGGAGGCTTTGCAACTCTTTTATAGTTTTATAGTATTAATATAAAGACTTTTGAAAAATTTGCAAACATAACAATTCTGGCAGATAAAATTTTAGGATGAAAGATACCTACTGGGCTAAGAAACATCCATGAAAAAACACAGCAGTACTTGAAATTCAGTTTTAGTCCTTCAGTGTATTTCCTGTCTACTAAGACTATTTGACTAAGAAGCATAAATCATTCTCTTGCAAGTCAAATCTTGTAACTTCTCCAGGGTGAGAAATGTTTCTTGCATTTCAGATTGCTACTCGGAACAAAGCATTCAGAGTTTCTGTGGTCAGCAGCATGTGCTTTCCTGCGTTGACTGTTACTTATCCTTGTATCGATTGCTGAGGGTGTAGGTGGTACTTAATGAATCTCTTGAACTGAACTGCAGAGCTTAATTAGGCACTAAATCCACACCATTTGCATAATCTTTTGTTTACTGGTAGACTGGAAAATATATGCTCAGTCCCTGTATACCTTCCTTGCTAATTGCTGTAGCAGATGCTGTAATGATAATAAAAGGAAACATTTTTTGGCAGGATTAATTTTAGAGTTCTGAAGTTACAATTTTTAAATGATTCCCTCTTAACTAGTTAGGGTTTTACCCAGTATGGCATAATGTGATCTATTCCCCTTCCACAAAAAATATTTTATTATGCTGACAAAAAGCTTGAAACTGTTTTTCTAAAACTTGGCAGGAAAAAATTATTCCAATATCAATATTATCAAAATGTATTCCAAATATCTTTTTTATATGCATACATATACAGAAGATTTAAATATTTTTTCTGGATACATATATCTGTATCTAGATGTTTAAATATATCTTAAAATATATGAAATATTAATATATATGAACAAAAATCACAGACCTGGTAACATGATGCCACCACCTGCAGCTAAGTTGGTAAAAGTCCTTTGACTCCTGGGTAATTTATAAATTCCAATAGCTGAAGAATATACAGGGTAACCCACCCCATGTGTCTTTTTGTCTTAGTTTTCTTATCCAGGTTTCTCTCAGTGTGGTGCACTATAATTGGCTCCCATAGAGGAGAAAACTACGAGAATCCAAGGATGTGTTTTTTGGGATTTTTTTATTCCTTCAAAAATTTAGCTGGAACTAAAGCAAGCAAAATGTTTTAACTACTCACTAACGAATATCTGTATTTTTCTTTTTTTTTAGGGAATTCAAGCCAAAGTGTAACAAGATCATCATCGACTTTGATTCAATTAACAGCAGACCAAGTCAAAAGCCTCTGTGAATTATGTCTCATTAAGTCTTTAGAAGAGCGTGATTATCCTTTTCTAAAAAGCTGCTAATGCCTTTCATCTTGAAGTTACTTGCAACTTTTTAATGGTTTCTGTAGCTAAAGTAGAATTATAAGAAATCCAAGGCATAAAAATGTCCCTCTCACTTCATCTTGTCTGTGGAAGCCAGATCTACTTAAAAATTTTTTATGCCTTTATCGAAACTACTTAAAAAGTGGAGACATGTAGATGAAACAATATTCATAAGAAAACTGTTCTGATTCTTTCTGTATCCATCACCACATGCTCTGATGGGTTGTCAGCACAGATTTAGCCTCAGTTTAACAGCAATACTTGTTGCCAGTAGTGGAATATGCTAATAGATGTTGATCTCCTTGTTGGATATCTGGATCTTAACAGTTGATCCTAATAAAGAACAAAAAATGTTATCCATGCAAATGCTTATCTTCCAACTAGCATAACACTAATATTTAAAAGGTTTTACAGCTTTAGGAATGTGTGGCATTTTGCTTGTTACCCAACAAATGAAATGCTGATTTTTCTTTTAATTGCTATCTGATATTGCCATACTTGGGGAGGGTTGAGAGAGGAAGCTGTTCTGAGAATTGTCCATGCCTGAGTGAGCTTTACAGGTGCTTTCAAATCCTTGTTTTCCCCAAGACTCCAGAATTCAAGGGGCTTGAGGGAGTAAATAATTTGGTGCTTTACCTCTGGGACTTTTACACTGCGTTTTCATGTGTAAAAGAAAATAATTTTACTGGTCTAAGCTGTTCCTAGATAATCCAACACAGCTCAGTCTTAAACTCCACCTCTAAGGTAACTGAATAATTTTTTGTCCTTTGAGAGCAATTGGAGATATTCAACCCATATCCATATCTGTGCCAAAAGATGTACTTAGTGTTAGCTTGTTTCCCCAGTGCTGACTTAGTATCTCCATTTTCATAAATGTTGCCTAAAATAATATCCTTTTTAATTTTGAGATCTGGGAATAAATTTGAGTTCCTTTTCTCTAATTTGATTTTTAAAAATTAAATATGCCTAATGGCTTTGTTTAGATGACATTGGTGGTTGGTTGTTTTGTTGTTTTTGTTGTTTTTTTTTTTTTTTTAATGTGGTTATATTTCAATGAGCTTTTATTTTCTATACCAAAGCTTTGTTTCATATTTTGGGACATTATACAATTTGGCTTCATACCAGTATTATTAAAGTCTTATTAAAATCCACTACAGTGAAGTAGACTCATTATTATAATATTAAGTCATGCACTTGGCTCCAGAGCGCTGCTGTTTTTGCAATCATATGGAAAGCATATTTTGTGCATTTGTGATATTACATAAAGTATAATGTTCATGAACCATTTGACTACTACAGGGATCTCTGTAATGTATTATGTGTCCATTTATAAGATAATTTCTGAGTTTCTTTTTCCTACAGCTGTTTTCCACGTCAAAATTGATCTGTGGCCTAGTGCCAGAAGAAGAAATTTGCACATATGTGTGTGGGGGGAGCATGAAACCTGAAAAATTACTTTAATAAAATGTCACTAAGCCAGTTTATGCACATCTTCTTCTTTGGTCTGAATTAGTAAGTAGAACTTACTTGACTTATATGTCTGACAATCGGACAGAGGGGAGAGAAGAAGCAGAATTTTTGGGTTTTTAAGCAAAATTGCTATTTTCATCATACATAATTGCTAATATAAGTTCAGATTTAAAATGTATATGCATTGTGATTTAAGTGTTTCATGTTAGGCCTTGGATACTGTGAATATGTAATGTGCATAAAAACTTGAACAGTTTTTTTGAACCAATGTCCAGATGTCTTTAGGAAGGTAGCTTTTCTTTTATAAACTCTTTTTTCCCCCCAGGACTTCCTTGGTTGTGTAACAAAAAAGCAGTACTGTAGAAAAGGATAGGATTTTAGAGTTCTCCTGACCAGGTTTTGATCTGATAGAAGCACATGTACAAAATATCAGAGCAATGGTCAGTTGACTCAGGCCAGTAAGTGGACTCAAATTTCCAGAGCAACTTTATGGAAGGGGAAAAAGCATATATACAACTCTAGAGACTCAGTGCGCTTAGTTTGAGGGTAATGTTTTAGAGAAAATCTTGAAGAAGTTTTGATCCTTACTTTGTGCATGTCCAGAAATCTGTACACTTCTCAGGTTTTTTGGTTTTGTTTTAATGGTTCAGGAGATAGTACTTTGACTTCCAAATAAAGAGCACTTAGTAGAGGAAATAAAGAAAACAGCTAAATACAATAATCTATATTTCTGCTGCTGAAGCTTAAGGTCAGGATGAATAGAACTGTTTGGAGTGGAAGGATTTCTAGAGAGTATTTAGTCTTACCTCTTGCTAAAAGAACCATTGACTTACAGGTTAGATCCAGTTGCTCAGGTCTGGTCCAGGTGAGTTCTCTACAAGAACAGAGATTCTGCAGCCTTTTTGGTCAGCCATTCCAATTCTTGATGCTCACTGATTTCCTTCTCTATGACACAGGCACTACAACAGGATCCACTCAGTGGATGCAGGGATCCAGGTGGATCCTGTTCTTTCAAGCTGCCTTCCATCCACTGGGCACTCAGCCAGCTGGGGGTTGTTCTGTTCCTAGTGTAGGACTTCATCAAGTTTCCATCAGCTCATTCTTCCAGCCCCTACTCCAGCTAGACTTTGAACTGTTGGCCCTTTGAGCCTGATGGTTCACCCAGGTGGAACTGCACAGGTCCTTCTGTGGCTGCCAGCACCATTGGGGAAGGGGAGCTGACTGCAGGCTCAGGCCTCAGTAGGGATTGCTTGAAAAACCTGGTACAGCAACCTGAAAGGGGACTCTGGGGAGCACTTCAGTAGTTACCTTGGTACCATGAACTAGAAGTCACATTCAATAAAATGCTGAGGTCCTATCCAGTTCAATATAATGCTGTCTTAACAGTTAAATCTAAATCCTGCCAGCATCTAGATTTTCCTTACAAATATTAGACCATTTCCTTGTCAAGAAAACCCAAGGAACTGGCAGTCTTATTTACATAAATTTCATTTAAGAAAGGTTAGTTTCACAGGCTGGCATACTGAGTAAAAGCATAATCTGCATCTTTGAAGCTTTGATCACTGACTGCATTTTATTGCTTTGTATATTAGGAATATTTTCACAAAGATTACAAAAAGTGTGCTTTGACCAGTACAGTTGTTCTGATTTCTCAAATAGCCTGTGATAACGCTGGCAATAGCTTAGTCTGAAATCTCCATGTACATAACTGCAGAAGCTGCAGCAGTTCATCAGCTAACAAAATGAATCTTGCAGAGATTTTAAGCTGTTGACAACACGCAAAATGAATGAAAATTCTGGCTTGCCACCCTTGGCTTTTCTCTCTGAAGCTGGACCATAGAATTCTCTATGCAGGTGAGTGAGGTGGGGCAAGCACAGAGGCCTCGCCTGATGCCCTGAAGCAGCAATTGCAGGGGGCTGGGGCTAATTCTCACCTGGTGCCTGGGGTAAGTTTATAGCTGCAGCTGGGGCAGTGGGGAGCAGGTGGGCTTTAGGGAGCCAGGAAACGGCTGTGGAGCAGCAGGAGACTCATAACGGAGCAGGCAGCAGTGCTTTAGCAATCCAACAGGGTTGGTTTGGGTTGCTGTTGCACTGGGAGCACTTAAGAATGAAGTACAGAAGTGACCACAGCTGAAAGGCCATTTATTTGCAGCTGTTTCTTCTCAGTTGCAGGCAAGAAAAGGATTTCTGTGATAGAGGGCTGAAAGTGTGAGGTACTAACTCTTTCTCTCTTCAGTGGGTATGGCTCAAAGGGTTTTGCACCACTGTAGCTTCTTTTAGCAGATTTATCTCCCTTCCCTTTAAAATCCAGGTTTATCTAATGTAAAACTAATTCTCTCTGATTTGAAAACAGAGGGGCAAAATTTGTTTCAAGTGCTTAATTTGCATCCACTTCGTGGTCTTAGAGTTGGGAACTACTGAAAGGCATAGTGCAAAAGCATTGAACAGACCTGACTAAGAAACCCTACATGAAACTTTTAAATCCACATTCCCTTCCTTTTACACTTAATGCACTTTACTTTCTTTGGTTAGAAGGAAATGGTGGGGGGGAGGGGAAGGAAAGAGGAGAAAAAATGAAAAAAATCATGAACTATCTCTCATTCAAAAAAAACCACTGCTTTCCTGGCATTTACAGCTCAGTTAAACAGCAGTGAAAGCTTTAATGAAGCATGTGGTTAATCAAGCTATGGAAGATTGCAGCATTTGATTTTTTTTTTTTTTTNTGTAGGGTTTTTTTTTTTTTTTTTTTTTTTTTTTTTTCTGGAGTAAGAGCTTAATCGCAGCAGCTTGCTTCTTAACATTGCTCCTCTCCAGGAGCAGTGGATTTATGTCGTCTGAATGCTTCAAAGACACTGATGCGGCTGAGCTTTGAACCCCTTCCCTGCTGAGGAAGTATCCCAGGAGGAAGGTGCCTTGGGCAGCTCCATGCCTGGAGGGCACCAGCGGATAATTGTGGCGGCAGGGCTGCTCCTGTCACTGCGGATAACGAAGGAGAAGGGCACCATCCTTCTCTGAGCTGTGCGGCACAAGGGCAGCACTTCAAACGGAGACGTGTGGGACAGGCTACATCAATTACCGTCATTTGTTTTGTTCATCTACCTGTTTGGGTTTTTTTTCTTTTTAGGAGAAATTAAGGAGTAGGTGTTGGAATGGGAAACTGTTACTTCTGTCTTGTGTGCTTCAAGATTTGTGCTATAAAATCATGCCTCTACCAGGGCACTCCCCCTGCTAAATATGAGGCAAACGAAAGAAAATCAAGCTCGATGTGCTGGATTTTTAGTTGTTGACATTATTTACTGTCCTCTTAAAAAACCCTGCCATGAGGAGACTGAGCATAATGTGCTCCAGCAGCAAAATATGCATAATAAAGAAGCAATTGCCTACGGTTTCCTGGGATTTCTTACCCAGTTTTCTACCTTCCTACTTCATTGTTTCAAGCTAATGTGTACTTCAATTCTGCCATGCAAATATTCAGGAAGGCTCCCTGCACCAAAGGAAAGGAAACGAAATATATTCAAATCACTGCTTCAGAGGCATAAGTTGTGTCTTGGTTTGTCAGGGACCTGGGTACATTCTTTAGCTGGCTGTGTAACTCTGCTGCTTGTTGACTCGTGCAGAAGTCTTTTATGTGGTATATCTTGTGAGAGGGTTTTCTCTCCTCCACCATTCAATCAACTCTGACTGCTAATCAGAATGTTGCTGGGTAAACAGGACTGATTAAAATTAAAATTTTAATTTTGTGTTGTAAACAATATGGCACTTTAATATTTTTTCCTGTTATTAAAGATACTACTAATAATTCATCTAGTGTTTTGTGGTACGGTTTTCATATTTATTTATTGAAGCACTGACATGTTTTTCTTAAGAACTTCACATTCAGATGCCAGGATTTGTTTTCCATGTATTCTCTTTTTTCAAGGGTGACTGACTGTACTTAATTATATTGGATATGGTTTGTTTTGGTTTGTTTTTTTTAATCTCATGGAGAAGAAATGTTTCTTTGACAACTGGAGACATCACACTGTAACAAACAGCCATATCATGCACGCTTTAGTCTATGTGAATCTACTTGTTACTGTAACATTGCTTATCTAGCTTCCAGAGGAGAAAAAACAGGAGCTAATTAGGTGTGGAAAAAGAGTGTTGGTCCATTCTTGGACACTTGCCCTGAGGGGAAGGACAGGGAGACTAGAAAGTCCTAGACAGTATGTGAACACACACATTCAGAGAGCTAGGGAATTACAGCTTGGAAATTCTTTTCAGGCCTGGATTTCTCCTGACTCTCAGGTCCATTCCCAGGCTGACAAGCTGACTACAGCTTCAGTTAGGGAGGAAATCTCCCAGGATGATAACATGGTGAAAAACAGAGTGGAATTCATAATACAGATTAACACCTGGTGTTTTTCTCATGGCACATCCTGACATGTTGTCCCAGAGATGTTTTTCTCAATTGTCCAATGAACTGCTGTCCTGTCCTAGTGCTCGTAACATACATTAAATACGGACTATCCAAACAATAAGGTTGGCCTTTTTCCCCAAAGAGGTCCGTGTGTGTTACTGTCCTTTTTCTCTCTTTGCAGCACAGTAGCCACATTGGAGATTCCACCGAGATCAGACTTGACGAAGATCGCGCCCGGACCGGATCACCGCAGGGGATCCCGACCGTCTGCGGGAGCGGAGCGCCGGGAGCTGCAGGCTGGATCGGGCCGGCCCGGCACGAACCGCGAAGCAGTGCGGGGCTCCGCGGAGCTGAGCCACCCGCACGGGACAGCGAAGGCATCGCGGAGCGCTGCGGAGCCGTGTGGCGCACAGCGCCCGGCACGCAGCTCCGAGGAGCCGGCGGAGCGGCACCGTGTGGAGACCGCGCAGACCCATCGGAGAACTGGAAATCCGGACGGCTGAGGGCTGATCATCGAGACCAGAAAGACGGCGGGTTTGGCTCCACAGGAACACCGCAAGTCTTTTGGACAATGAATACCTCCAATCAGCACCCACAGATTGTGTGCACTTTGTCAGTACCAGCTGCCAACCCACCCCAGATCCAGCTCAGAGGTTTGCTTGGTACCGGGGCAGACGTCACTGTAATTCCCTAGCTCTCTGAATGTGTGTGTTCACAACAGTAAAATAGATTCGTGATGGGATGTTGAAGTCTGGGGATGAAAAGGAAGTGTGTGGTTGCATAAGAGGTCTGTTACCTGTCACACTCTGCAAGGCCAAAGGAAGTTTGTCTGAAAACAGGGTAGGGGGAAAGAACCTCCCTGTAATTTGGTGAAAAATAAATGGAATAACAAGGAGGGTGGAGAGTCTGAGTATGTCAGACAACCATGTTCTAAACTGAAGGAGTTTCTAAAGTGTCTAGGGAATACGTATGCCAAAATTCCCTGTTTCTCTTGTGCTAACTGGAGTAATTTTCTTCTGAATTGGACAGGCTTTGTAAGTGCTTCTAGTGTGCCTGGTCACCAAGAGATCACTGCAGAGCACGTGTGTGATTGGTTTGTGGGAGTACCCTGAAAATTCCTGTGTAGGTTGAATGCAGCTAGACTACAGCCTCTGTTTCAGGGAGGCTCATAGACAGTGACTTTGGGGACTACAAAGGAGGGTGACTGTATCCCACTGAGAGCCACATCTCTACCCTGAAAATAAAACTGACCAGTAGATTTCACAGTGCATGGCCCCTGGTGACTTCCAGGTGTATGCTTTCACTACTGCCTCCTCCTCCCCTCCCTGCTCTCTTACATCTTCTCATTGTCTCTTCCTGCAGACCCTGTCATCTCTTCCAGAGTCTCTTTCCCTTCAGGGCTTTCTACAGAGATGTGAGCAAGAGGGAATTGTGGCAGAAGTGACACTGCCATGGGTCAGCGTGGGTCATCAGTCACCTGGCAGGGCTGTAGGTCCCTGCTCCTTCCATTGCCCTTCCCTGAAATACGGGGTTTTCCAGCACTATGGCTGCCTCAGCAGGGTCATGTTGTGCAGAGAACAGTGGGAGCCATGGTGAGCACTTCCACCTGAGGGACACTTCTCTTCTAGGGAGCACCGTGGTTCAGGTAGGATGGCTCTAGAAACAGGATCTAGAAATAGGAGTAGGTCCCTTCTGCTCTTCCCCTCATTGTTCATGCTGGCTCATCTTCCTGTTGGAAATGCTCCTGTATGAGCATGGGTGAGCCGGGTCACTCCCCAGCAGGATACATCTGCCTGAGCCTGGGCCTTTGGGATCCTAGGCACCCTAGGACTGACAAGCCTAGAGAGAGGTCACAGAACAATAGAATCATTAAGGTTTGAAAAGCTCTTTAAGACAGAAGTGCAACCATCAGCCTAGAACTATCACCACTATGTTCACCATTAAACCATGTACTCAAGTGCCGTATCCATACATTGTTTGAACACTTCTAGGGCTGGTGACTCCACCACTTCCATGGGCAGCCTGTTCTAATGCTTTACAACCCTTTCTGTAATTTTTTTCCTCCAATACGTAGTTTTCCTGGCACAATTTCCTCTTGTCCTGTCACCTATGACCTGGGAGAAGAGACAAAACACTACTTGGCTACAATCTTCTTTCAGGTAGTTGTAAAGAGCCAGAAGTTCTCCCTTGAGCCTACTTTTCTCCACACTAAACATCCCCAGATCCCTCAGCTGCTTCTCACAAAACTTGAGCTCCAGACCCTTCACCAGCTTCACTGTCCTCTGGACACACTCCAGCACCTCAATGCCTTTCTGGCAGTGAGGGGCCCAAAACTGAAGACAGAGCTTGAGATGTGGCCTCACCAGTGCCAAGTGCAGAAGGACAATCACTGCCCTGATCCTGCTGGCCATGCCATTCCTTATAAAAGGCACGTTGCCACTGGCCTTCTTGGTCCCCTGTGCATGCTGCTGGCTCATGTTCAGCCAGATCCATCCAGTATCTCTGGGTCCTTTTCCATCAGGAAAAATATCTGGGATGGTTCTTGCTGTGTGGCATAATAAAATGGTACTTTCCTACATTTGGGTTGAACAAAAATCTCAGTAGGCTGATCCCACTCTTCACTTCTGGTCAGTTTCTTTTCTGTTGATCATAGCTTAGAGTGCAAGAAAAGCTGCACCTACCCTTTGCTGTGAGCTAGGTGCTTGTATAAGTGAGTTTGCATATTCCCCTTGCAGCTAAGATGAATATAGTACTACATATTTCCTGTTCATGACAGAAAAAATATCTGCTTAACTACCCTTCAAGTCAGCAGGGCTAAAGCTGATGATGTACTTACATCCTTTCCTGACCCAAGGTCTATAAAGAGATGGAGCCTGATGTCCCTACTGGCATTCAAATATCTCCTTTCTGACAAAGTCTGAGAAAACAGAGCTTTACAGCTCAGTAATAAATATTCCAATTTGAGATTCTGCCCTCGAGTGGGGCTACACATTACCTGGATTGATTTTCAATGCACTTTTAGCTTAGACTGAAGTAACTAAGGTATTCTTTCACATATCCCCAGTGAGGTTGGGAATGGACTGGGGAAGAGCAAAGGAGAGCTGTTTCAGGTCACAGTTTTCTCTAATGGGTAACTCCCCATAAAGTTGAAATACCTGTGCGGAATTGGAGCTTCACTTTTGTTTTATTTCAACCACTTTTTAAGGTTAAGGCAAAACTACCAGTATCAGGCAGGCAGAGCTGACTGACTTCACCTCAGGCAGAGGAGGAATATTGAGTAAGATGAATGATATTTCTGAAAATTTGGCATTCAAGGGAGAGCAGGTCATGCATTCACACACCCAAATGTGTTTCCTTTCTAAAGAAAAATCTCCTAAAGAGAGAGAGGGCAGATTCTGATAACATCTGCAGGGCTTTTTTTCTGTCTCTTCTTGTTTTTCTTTTTTTTTAAATTTTTTTAATCCCACAGGCAAATTCTGGTCCTGGTTCTTAAAACTCTCTGGCAGTAATACTTAGGAATTTCCTCACCCATGCCGTTTTTACTGACTACAGAAAAAGAGTCCTTCCCCACGTGCATGCCTATACACATGTAGCAGACACCTCTGGTCCCTGCTCTCCTCTGCTGTGCTACCCAGGAATGCCTGCAGATTGGGCAGTAACATTCAGATGTGAGCAGCAAGCACTGCAAAAAGCATGTCAGTCTACATGGGTTGTCTGTTCTGATTTGAAAAAATCTGTTGAAGGGTGCAGCAGGGGAGACAGGCTGTGGAGAGGAACTTAGGAGGCCAACATCTAAAAAGGGAAGCCTCTCAAAAGCGCCAGGAGTTGTGTTTAAGGAAGGCAGATTGATCTCCTTGATGTCAGGCAATGAGACTTGACAGATGAGCAAAGTTAAAACAAAAAAAAGCCTATCTCTAACCCAGAGATAATGTTAAGACCCCTGGAAGTAGAGTGAACAGAAATTGCATACTTGGAGCCTTGTCCCTATGCGTTGCAGGGCATGCATACCTTAACTTTCAGTTTCTGGGAGGAGAGTACAAAATTGCAGGACAATGCCTGCCCCGGGGGCTGAGCAGCAGCAGTTACCATCGTTGTCTTCTCAGCTACTGCATGGGCTTGCTGGGCAGGAGCCTGCAAGCTACAAGGAGGCTTGTTGTGGTTGCCCTCAGCATGCTGCCTGAGCCTGGGATAAACGAAACCAAAATTAGTGGGGACTCTGAGGGGTCAGTGATGTTTAGCTGCTGACAGAGAAGTTTGATTCTGTTTGCAAAGTGTAACTAAGAAGTGACTTGAGAGATGCTGGGTGAGATGTTATTAGGGCTTGGAAAAACACATTGAGACATTCCTGGTGCTCCTGGCTGCTGTGCTCTGACCACCTTTGGAGCAGGACTGTGCCTCTAACCCCTCTCTGCTTCCAACCCTGCCTTTGACTCTGGCCAAGTTTCTTGATCTCATCGTGTGTTTCCTTCCCTGTGAAATGTCTCCTTTCCTTTGAGATATTGGAAAGAGGGATCATAGCAAATGGTGAAGGCTTTATAGCTACGACTCTCTTCCTGCATCTGTATGGGTCACACAGTACTGGTACATCAAAATACTGCAAGGTCTTGCCTGTGAGCAACATCAGGGTTCCTTGGATAAATGGAGACTACAGTTCTCTCTGCCCACTCTGCCATTTGCTTCTGGACATTTCTTTTCAGAGCTAAATTGAAATCCCAGGGTCATAGTCTGATCAAGCTTAACTGAAAAATATTTTTTGTATAGTTACAAAATGAGAAAACTTCGTTCATCCAAAACCTGTTATAAGAAACAGCTTTAAACAAAAGATAACATAGTTTTCAAGTGATTTTTTAAAAGACCCAGGTATCAAAATCCTCATCAGACAGTGAAGAAAGTCTTCTGTAATTGTTCAGGCACATTGCATTAAATAGCTGTACCTACCGATGAAACAAATACATTTTGAAACTTGCTGTTTCCTTTTGTTATTTCTGATAGATTTTTATTGTAACAATAATTCTTTGTTACTAGTCATTTTACTGAAAGTGATACTTTACCAAGACTTCTTAATGGAGAAATCTAACATTTAAATTTCTGAATTAATAAGTTTTAAAATTTAGCTGAAAAATGCAAATTAAAAACTTATTTTTTCCTCTGTCACCATCTAAATTCCTGACTTTTGTTCTCATTGAGTAGCATATAATATTTGAAAGACTGAACACATTTAAATATGTGGGGATATTTTTGCCAAGAAGGTTTGGAAAGAAAAGGGACTGAGTGGGTTATTTGTGTGGGTGATGAGTTGATTAGACAAAGTTTTAGGTTTTGCTTATGGAGTTACTCCAAAGCATAGTCAAAGAGTAAAGCAGTTGATTTTTTCTCTTCCTTATTCCATATCCTTTCATCGTATGCTTGCAACATCACATATAATTGGTATCCATGGAAATTATATCATATCAGGAGCAGCTGATGAACTCTTGGGAAATAAATATCCCATTTTCATGCAAATATTCTAAATAGCAAAGAGGTGAGGAAGAAAAATGATTGATAAATAGAATTATTTCTGTCTTAGAATACATTTCAGTATTTTCCTTGAGGCAGCAGTAGATTTTTGAAATTCTTACTGAACACAAACTTTCATGGACCAGTGTATGAGTATGCAAGTTATGAGGGAGAAAGCAAAATATAAAATAATGCACATTGATTTTGTGTGGAAATATTCTAGATACTCCTCGTGTAATTTAACTTTATTGTCAGAATACAATCCAATAACTTTAGAAGAAGCAGGCAACTTCCCTTTAAAAGCTAGATTGTGAGAGAGATAAATTGCTTGCTAGGAGCTGGATCTTGGTGATTAGCGTAGTCTATGTCACAGGAAAGCTGGCTCTACATGCTCCCTCAATAATGCACTAAAATTCTACCTTTCTTTCTGCTTTTAAATGAGAGCAGTATAGTATAGTATTCAAAAGACTGCTCTTTCTGTTGTAATTTGATTCCAAACTGTAGAATTTACTTGCACTGATGTGAACATTTGCCTTCTGTCCTACTGCCAGCACATTTTAATGCAGGCTCCTGAAGTGGGATGGTGTTCCAGTCTCTGTACCTGCAGTCAAGGGTGCAGATTAATTTCTTAAATTTGGCTTCCCAAATCCTATTTCTGTTGAAAACTATGGATGGGAGCTTCAGTGATGTTATGATGATGTTATTATGATGATGTTATCAGAGAGATAGCAATAGTGGGAAACTTCCCATAAAGAAATATAGTTTCCAAACAAAGAATCCCTCTCATACTCCTAGGGTACCATGGTGGGTTGATGTGGCTGGACACCAGGTGCCCACCAAAGCCACTCTGTCACTCCCCTTCCCAGCTGGACAGGAAAGAGAAAACAGAATGAAAGTTTAGTGGGTTAAGAACAGGGACAGATCTCTCTCACCTGGAGCAGTCACCATCATGAGCAAAACAGACTCGACTTGGGAAAATCAGGAGGATAATGAGAAAGAAAAGCAAATCTTAAAACCAACTTCCCCTCACCCCTCCCTTCTTTCCAGGCTTTATTCAAGTCTACACCTTCTCCCTGCCAGTGGTGCAGGGACATAGGGAATGGAGGCTGTGGTCAGTTCATCACACCCTGTCTGTCGCTCCTTCCTCCTCAGGGGAAGAATTCCTTACACTCTTCCCTGCTCCAGCATGGGCTCCCTTCCACGGTAGACAGTCTCCATGNCCTTCCCATAGGGTTACAGCCTCCTTTGGCTATTCTCCTGCTCCAGAGTGGAGCCATCTACAGGCTGCAGGTGGATACCTGCTGCATCATGGATATCCATGGGCTGCAGGAGCACAGTTGCCTCACCATGATCTTTACCATAGACTACCGGGCAATCTCAGTTCTGGTACCTGTAGCACCTCCTCCCCCTCCTTCTGCACTGACCTTGGTGTCTGCAGAGATGTTGCTTGCTCATATCTCCCTCTTCTCCCTGGCTTCAATTTGCCATTTTGGGTTACTTCCCCCTTCTTAGTTCTGTTACCCCAGAGGCACTACCATCCCTGTTGATGGGCTCAGCCTTGGCCAGTGGTAGGTCCATCTTGGGGTTGCCTGGCACTGGTTCCATTGGACATAAGGGAAGCTGGCAGCTTCTCACAGAAGCCACCTCTGTAGTCCCCCCTCCCACTACCAGAGCCTTGTCACACAAACCCAATACAGACTTCCTTAATATTTTTGTTTGTTTTAATAATAAAGATCCTGAAATCCCTTTCTCTGCCATTTTCAAAGAATGTTTATAAGGACAAAAACATGCACACCAGTTGTGTAAGCTAGCTCTCTTCTTACATCTCTCCTCTAAGGCCTTTTAAGCAAGAACTTAATAAAAATGCTGTGGTAGTCACATACATCAACTACCTCTGAATTGAAAAAAATTAGAGAGCTAATTTCTTGCCTTATACATAACTCTGTATTTACCTTGGTACTGTGGTCATTAGAACTTCTGAGTTACTAAGATGGGAATCACCATGAGACTTGCTGAAAAGGTAGGAAGGGATTGATGCCAGGGTCTAGAGCTGATGGTGCCTTGATCCATTTGGTAGGCATAGCCTTCATTAGGAGAGTTGTCTGGACCATCAAAACTGTCAGCAATCTAATCAAATACACTTATGGTACCTTTAGGTGGACACTTTAATAGGGATCAGCCTTGTATCAGTTAACACACACACTCCCCCTTCAGTCTGATGAACAAACATGTAACAGCATATTACTGGAATTATATTTCTGTAAACTCAGGCAGTTACTATTTGGTTTCTATCCTGCATCACCACTGATTGGCTCCAGATTTCAGTGTGATGTGGTCTACTTAAGATGCAACTTAGTCAACTGAAGTTAAATAGCAAAGATATTCACAGCCAATCCTCAATTGGAAAAGGGGACAGGGATGGAAAGAGGGTAATTTAGTCTCTCTGACTTTCCCCCCTTTTTTCTTATGTTGTGGACAAATCAAGGTCAAATACTTCTAACCAAAGTGGTACATGAGACTAATGTGTCTAAAGTGTGATAGTGGATAGTTTCTTCCATCAGCTGTGTCTGAGGAAAGTATTGCACTCAGCTGTGTTAGACTTCCAGCACGAATGAGGAGTTAGTTGGGCTGATTGGGTCTTGCTCCAGGCAATTACTCAGGTAATTGCTCTCAAGTCTGCCTTGCCTCACTGCAAGCCTCCATAACCACTCTTCTCTACCCTGATACAAGACAGAAGAAAATTACTGCACCTGGGAAAAAACCATCTGAAATACAGAAAGTCTCTGTGATGGAGAAATATAGGAAAAGGTTATTAAGTCATGTAAGAGTTAGCCAACAGAACACAATAGATGAGTTTGCAGTGGGATTCAGTAGATAAAAAACCAAGTGTGACTTTTGGACTATGTCATTAAGAAGAAAGAAGTTCACAGGACTGTTCTGCAAGGTATCCTGCACACTGGTAGGTGCTAAGGTCCTGTCTAGGGCAGTTTCTGCTTTAGGTAATACACAGAGGGTGTAAAGATAATTAGGAACCCAGGGATGAGGGGAGAACTCAAAATGGGTAACCCCTTTAAATTATGCTTGAATGGCACTCAGCTGTTCTCAAATATTTGAAGCTATAGAGAGGGACTACTTGTCTCAGAAACCTGTAACAAGGAACTGTTATGGGACTAAGGGACTAAGTATAGTAAAATAAAAAAAGGAGAAAAATTAAATATTTGGAGGAATTTTATTCTGAGAGTGTCACTGCAAANCTGCTGCTGCTCAGTGGACTATTGTACATACCTATATGCTAGTATATATCAGACATGAGCTGATAAAACAGAAAATGTTGGCACGAGTGTTTGCTTAGGAGAGATTTTTTTTCACACCATATTGAC